>NW_020769327.1:283052-308864 GCF_900518735.1 Pseudonaja textilis | reverse complement strand
CCCACTACCGGTTCTCCAGAACTGGTCAGAACCTGCTGAATACCACCTCTGATTCTAGTGCTTAATACATATCATGTGGTCTGCATATATAATTTGCTTAGCAATACAAATTTCATTCTTAATCTTCACCCCTTTTCTTCCCAACCATTGGTAAAATAAATTCCATGTTTGATAATATCCTACATCCTCTTTCTGATTACTTTTCAATGTCAATATCCATTTCTGCACAATCTGGTATTTTCTTGACTATTTCTTCATCTCATGCTATAACGTCATTTTTCCAATATTGTGCAAAAATAATAGTTGCTGCTGTTAAGACATGTAATATTAAATCCTATTCCATTCCATTTCCATTTCTATTCTATCCCATCCCATCCCTTCCACCTTAATACTTTAAAAATAACATGGAATCTTATCAAATCTTATTCCTTGTGTTTAGCATGTCTACCAAGGATTTGGAAGATGGCCAGCTGCCTCCACAAAGACAGCACCAATCTATGACTCGGTAGCAAACTACCTGCCCCTGGATACAGAGCTGCCTTTTGAGCAACAAGGGGAACTGGTCTAAGTGAGCTGCTCTGTGTTTCTTTGACCCACCGTCCAAAATTACATTGTCTCCGGGCAACTCTTAATTCCTTCTCTTTATGCTACATTCCTTATCCATGTAGAGACACTAAATCCAGCGGTGCGGCCTTTGGGTGGATTCACACAACATAACTAAGCCTGGATTAGTGAGACACAATTGCTGAGGTTTGCAAAATAAATAAATAAATGGTGCGCTCAACCTACAAAGGATAATGTGACACCTTTGTTTTGACTGCTGGTCGGATTCTTACAAATCAAGTGTAAAATGTTTGGCAAAACAGCCAAGGGCCAAGCCTTCTCCTTTTTCCCTACTGGAATCCGATGCTTCAAATCCTCTCCAGCTGTTACTTTGCGTGGCTAATTCAACTGTTTTAATCTCAGCTGGGTTTAATAAAAGCTGCAACTTTAAGACCTGCTACGTAGGCTTGAGGGTAGTTGTTGCTGTTTTTTTCTCCCCTTCCCCAACCTTCCTCTCCCTTCACTTGTGTGTGTGTGTGTGTGTGTGTGAGTGTGTGTTGTCTTTTGTAGCTAAACCTCAGGGCAGGGACATTTCCACCACTCAAACTGGAGTTTTCTTTTGGCTTAAAAAGCTAGGTTCAACATGCAAGAAATCCATAAAATATAAATAAGCCGAAGGCAGACCACACATGGCTCGCCCGGGGATGGAAAGGATACCATAAACCAGAGACAAGTGTAGAGTTGTTGTTTTTTTTAAAAAGGAGGTTTATTACACTTCTGCTCCAGTAGCATATGTTCCGTTGTAAAGCCAGCTTGATCTTTCCTCTGGTCAAGTTGTCTACCCTTGCAAAGCTTTCATCATGTCGAACACAGAGGGATGCATAGGAGCATAGCAGACCCCAAACAGACGGGGTGAAAGCACAAGACATCTATTCTCAGCCACGACAAGGTTAAAATGATGAAGCAAAGCGTCTTGATGCAAACCCTGCCCTCTCGAAACGGTGTTGTGGGATCACGACCGAGGGCAGAGTTTGCAACGCGACATGATTTCATCCCTTGCCCCCCCCCCCCCCTCAGATGCCGACAGCCGAAAATACCTTGTCTGCTTTGCATTGCTGGGCGATGGTCACACACTGGAGGCTTAATTAAGGTGGCTACTAAATGAACCCACATTGTGGGTTGGCATTCTTGAGCTGGGGTTCCTACGGGTACCCGTTAGATGTAAAGAACTAACCCCAGGGAAAAGCTAACCAAGCATTGTCGGCTGAGGTGGTCCTCAACTGGCCACAGTTCATTTAAGTGACTGCTCAAAGTTACAATGGCACTGAAAAATGTGACTTACGACCGTTTTTCACAGTTCCTGTCAATCCTGAAGCTGACCTGACGAAAGCCATTTTTTTATGCTTCAGTGTTGCCACACTGGAGCTGAGGTTAGGGTTAGGGTTAGAGTTAGGGTGGGATTTGAGATAAAGGGTTAGGGTGGGATTTGAGATAGAGGGTTAGGGTTAGGGTTAGGTTAGGGTTAGGGTTAGGTTAGGGTTAGAGTTAGAGTTAGGGTGGGATTTGAGATAGAGGGTTAGGGTGGGATTTGAGATAGAGGGTTAGGTTAGGGTTAGGTTAGGGTTAGGGTTAGGTTAGGGTTAGGTATGGGTTAGGTATGGGTTAGGGTTAGGTTAGGGTTAGGGTTAGGTTAGGGTTAGAGTTAGGGTTAGAGTGGGATTTGTGATAGAGGGGATTCTGTAGCCAAAGCAAATAATTTTCTCTTGGGAACCAAGGACATTCTCACACCTGGTCAAAGGAAGGCGGAGTGATGCTATCTGGCTGTCAGTCCGTGCCGTGATTGGACCATGTGACTGAGTGTTTGGAGAAAATAGAAAAACTCTTACTTTTAATTAGGTGAAAACCATGGTAGTTTTCAGAGTCAGGTTTCTCCAGTTCTGTGCCAATGTGATCTTTCCAATAAAGCTGTTCTTTGAGGAATCTACTTGCCTTAGAGCAGGGGTCCCCAAACTTGGCAACTTTAAGACTTGTGGACCAATTCCCAGAATTCTCCAGCCAGCTATGCTAGGCTGGTTGGAGAATTCTGGGAGTTGAAGTCCACAAGTCTTAAAGTTGCCAAGTTTAGAGACCTCTGCCTTAAAGTTTTGCTTGCTATGGATCTATTACTTGGAACCCTGACAGTTGTGACCTTTGCAGCATCCTCACAGCCATGTGATCACTTGGCCACTGGTTCCTATTTATGATGCTTGCAGTGTCCAGAGTGTCCAGTGTCCCCTTTTGCAACCTTCTGACAAGCAAAATCCATGCAAAATCCAGATTCACTTAACAACCAGGTGACTAACTTATCAATGGGGCAAAACTCACTTAACAAAGCCAGATGGGAAGGTCACAAACTGGCAGTCACGTGACCCCAGGATGCTGCAATTGTTCTAAATGCATGTTGGTTGCCAAGCATCCCAATTTCGATCACATAACCATGGGGAGAAATGTGATGATCGTTAAGTGTGAGGAGCGGTTGTAAGTCACTTTTCTCCGTGCCATTTCTAGTTTTAACCTCGAGGACTCACTGTAATTCCTACCAGATACTGGGGAGGACAGGAAGTGAGTTGGGGATTGGAGAAGGAAAAACGGGAATGATTTTTTTTTTCCCCACGTTGTGGAGATACAGCTTTCCGAAATGGAAGGAAGATAAATGCAGTCTCGGAGAAGGGCTCAAGACTGCTTCTTTGGCCCATGTAGGGTTTTAAAAGCGAGCCAGAGATCTGGCTACAGCTGTCTGGACACAGATGCTGTGACAGGGTTCAATGCAGGCCAAAGCCTAAATAATAATCACAATGAAAAGTAACTTCCAAAGAAATCCTGGCAGTTCTGAACACACCCACTTTCCTTCAAGGATGCTTCTGAACTACCAAGGATCACAGTGCAACTGCCTTTGCTCGCCTCTGGCTAATTGGAGGCATAATGAATAGCAGTGCCAGCGGTTCTTCCTCTGTAAGAGGACTCTTCTGCCTTAAAAGGCTAACTTGTCATTAACGCCAACTTAATAACGATGTGATCCCCATCCCTGGGAGAAATCCTGGGAATTTCCATTTGCTGGGCATTGCCAAGACTTCCACGAGAAGTCCCAACCCTGCTCACAAAATAATGCTTCCTTGGATTCTCCCGGTTGCACCAATCTGGATTGAATCCAATTTCATTTTGAATGAAAATACATACATACAATACATTCTGCAAATGCCTATGCTGTGAAAAGAGACCTTTTCCCAGGAGTCGTTTAGACATTGATGTGCTTGAGTCATTCTTAAGAAACCCTGCAAACCCCCTCTTAGGGATCTGTTTTTTGACTGGATTCAATGGGGGTGTTAGTCTACAATGGATTCCGTCTTAGATCTACTTCTGAGGAGCCAGCCCAATTGAATACAACTGGCCTTGCCCCCGCTCGAATACCCATATATAGAATTGCATTGTCGGTTTTGCTTTAAGTAATCACTCAAGCTGGACTCCCTAACGATACAATCCAAGTAATCAATGAACCAATATGGTTCAAGTAAAAGAAAGTTCAGAGATTCAACAAACCAATATGATTCAAGAATAATAACAACAATAAAGGCTCAAGGGTTCTGCGAACCAATATGGTTCGAGTTAACACCCATTTCATGGAAATGATTAAAACGTAGCGGATAAGGAATAAGGAGGGTTGTACAGACTGTCAAGAGGACCAAACGAGGGAGGTAGCTGGATGCAGAATTCAGATCAACTTTTCTTCAAATATGTGGAGTGATAGATTCCAACCTGGACTGACCCAGAGGGCGCCAGGTTGGAGAAAATAGACCCAGATGCTCAGATCATCATTCTTGCTAGTGACATGGAACCTCATGGGATTGTCTGGTGTGGGTTTGCATCTGGGATGCCATCAGCCTGTGGTGGAAGCAGTTGTGATGGAGGAGATAAACCCAGCCTTTCCACTGATGGTTTATGGTTACAGTGGGTCATCTCTGCTACTGACCCATGGCACCCACATCTCCTAGGAGAAGATGCTTTTTGGTGTAAAGACATGAGGTTCAGCTTGGTGTCCCAATCTTTATCATCATCTTCTTTTAATGACCCCGTAATCCCTTATGGGGTGGAGTCTGGGCAACTGATTGGAGTGGAGTGTTTACTGGCCAGCTGCCCTGCCTGTCACTAATGTGGAGTTTTGTTCAGCAGATAAATTCTCATCGTGCCCAGAGAGAGAAATATCTACCTAGGATCGAGCTCACAGCCTCCGGACTGTGAGGCCAGAGCTCCACTTCCAGGCCACTGCGCTACTCTGGTGTCCCAATCCTTATCCAATAACTTAATTAAATATAGCAAGCAGAAGACAGCAGATTCCATCAGGGGTGGTGGGGAGAACAGAAAGGAGAAGAAAGAAACAGAAGACATTCACGCTTCCCCGCTCTTCGAGGTGGAGAAAGAGACAGGTTGGTTTCCCTCTCTCCAGGATGGCTGTCAGGTGAAGGATGGGGGATACACCAACCCAGGGCCTGAGCGGCGGCTTCGAAGCAAAAGACGCAGCTAGAGAGAAGAGGAGACAAAAGAGTTTGTCAAAGCTGCACGTTGCTCTTCCACCTTTCGCCTGTTCCCAGCCCTACCTGGATCATTCAAAAGCCCAACTCACCTGCTCGGCTGCTGGTCCTGTAGTCAACAGGTGAACGGGCTGCTCGTTCTCTGGGTTGCGGGCTGTGGGATCGGCCCAGTGGTCTAGCAGGAGGCGGACAATCTGTTCTTGATAGGGATGGCCATGTAGACCAGCGGCCATATGCAGAGCTGTGTTGCCATGGGCCTGAGGGTAGAGAAAGGCCCTCGATCGTAAGGCAACGCTCAGCTTCCTGTCGCCTTATCAAGAGAGGCAGATCAGGCAAGGCAACCACTGGAAAAGTCTACGCGATGACGTTTGGGTGATGAAGGTGAACCTGCACAGCACACCTTCTTCAGGGAGAAAGACTCCCATCCCCGTCCCAATTCCATATGCAACATGAACGTTACGGCTCTTGAGGTACAGCAAGATGAGAAATTCATTCATGCATCTCGAATACCACTGCCAAGCCACCCACGCAGTTCTCATCTGTTTGACTTCTGCACCACGTGTTGTTGAGATAGGCTTTCTTTTCCCCTCTTGCAGCTGAGCAGGCAAATGGTTTTTAAAAGGAGAAGTACCTTGTCCAAGACACCATGCCTCAGCAGTCATTCTCTCCCTCCCTCCTCTCCTCTCCTCGTGCTCTTTCTCTCCTCTTCTCTCTCTGTCTCCTCTCTCTGTCTTTCTGTCTCTCTCTTCTCCTCCCTCCCTCCCCCCCTCTCTCTCCTCCTTCTCTCTCTCTTTCTCTCATCTCCTCTCTCCCCTCCTCCTCTTCTCCTCTCTCTATCTTTCTGTCTCTCCTCTCCTCCTCTCTCTCTCTCCTCTCTCTGTCTCTTTCTGTGTCTCCTCTATCTGTCTTTTTGTCTCTCTCCTCCCTCCCCCCTCTCTCCTCTCCTTCTCTCTCCTCCTCTCCTCTCTCTCCCCCTTCTCTCTTTGTCTTTCTGTCTCTCCTCTCCTCCTCCCCCCCTCTCCTCTCCCCCCTCTCTTTCTCTCTGTGTGTCTGTCTCTCCTCTCCTCTCTCCCCCTCCTCTCTCTGTCTTTCTGTCTCTCCTCTTCTCGTTCTCTCTCTTTCTCTCTTCTGATCTCTTCTCCCCGCCACTCTCTCTGCCTCTGTCCCTCCCCCGCTCTCCCTCTGTGCATTTTTCCTCAAATCAAATGCCTTGCAGATATTCTTTACTTGCTGCTTCCAAGACCTGCAGCATTGACATGTGCTAACTTTAACCAATGGCAGTTATACGGGCAGTCCTCAATGTACATTAGCATCTGTTCAAAGTTACGATGACACTGGAAAACAAGCGACTTACAACTGGCCCTTGCACTTATGATTGTTACCGCATCCCCATGGTCACATGATGAAAATGTGGGTGCTTACATGCGTTTACAAGGTGTTTTGACAAGGTGTACAATCTGTACAATGTGTTGCTTACATGTGTTTACAATGGTTGCATTGTCCTGGGGTCACGTGATCATCATTTGTGACCTTCCCGGCCAGCTTCTCACAAGCAAAGTTAATAGGGGAAGCCTGATTTGCTTAATGACTACATGATTTATTTAACCGCCATGGCAAAAAGCGGTTATAAAGTTGGGAGCAACTGTCTTGCTTAGCAACAGAAATTCTGGTCCCAATTGTGGCCATAAATTGAGGACTACCGGTAGACACAGGTTGGAAGCTATAAGAAAACACAATCACACCCTTCTCTGTGCCCAGCCTTGGGAACAAGGCTTGTGAATGGGGGAATCCTAGTTGCTATTGATGGTTTTCTTAGATTATAATGTAGCATACAAGGAAAATACAAAAGCAAATCACAGGAAAGATAGGGAAGGAAAAAGAGAAGAGAAAAGTGGGGGAAAGAATCGGGGGAAACAAAAGGAAAGGCTTTGACTCCTGACTCCCTTCGGAGCAGTAGAACAAAGCACTACGTAAACCAGTGGTCACCAACTGGTGGGCCGGGGACCACTGGTGGGCCGTGAAAATTTTTTGATGGTCTGCAGAGAAATGTCCCCCCCAAAGCAATTAATCCAGGCTGCATAGGAACACAAGGTTGTACCGCCCATGTGGCCCGTCTACCTGCTGGCCCCCACCCTTCAGCCGAGCACAAACCTTACCTTGAGTAGAACCATGCGAGCTGGAAGGTAAGACCAACGGTGTGGATGGAAATCCGCCCTGGGGTGGCTTGCTGACATTGGTGGGAAAGTCAGTCCCATATTCCAGAGCTGCAGTAGTCACAGGACTGGCCCTTTGGTCATCCCGGAGCAACTTCTCCAGTCCATGGCAGGCTGGTGCACCTGGCCGGAGGAGCAGCTGCTCTGGGATGACCAAAGGGCCAGTCCTGTGACTCCTGCAGCTCTGGAATATGGGACCGACTTTCCCACCAATGTCAGCAAGCCACCGTCAGTCAAAATTCATATCAGTAGATTTAAAATTAAGAGTTTGGCAGTCCCTGAGGTCCAAAAAGTTGGCGACCCCGATGTAAACTATTATGTAAAAGTAAAAAGTTGAGGTTAATGCATACCTTAATGTTCACAAAATTCTGACGTTCTTGTCCAGGCAGTTTGAGAAGGAACTGGACCAAAGGCAGGTTTGCAGCCTGAACAGCCAAATGCAGGATGGTTTTACTGCTCTTCAAGTCCTAGCCAAAGTCCAAGGAAAACAAAGGTCAGATACCCAGGCAATGGTGGGTTCTAGGGAATTTTCCATTTTGGTCTAAGGCAGGGGTCTCCAACCTTGGCAACTTTAAGCCTGGTGGACTTGGACTTCCAGAATTCCCCAGCTAGCTTTGAATTCTGGGAGTTGAGGTCTGCTAAGGCTTAAAGTTGCCAAGGTTGGGGACTCCTGGTCTAAGGGGGGGTGGGGGGTGGGGGTTTCTTTAGATGGCTTCCAATTGGGGAAAGTCAGATCTGTCGCACTGATGTCCATCTTCTGATGGAAGGCCTGGTCTTTTACCTCCCTACCTTTCCTTCTGGTGCTATTGTAGCCACTCTTCCTGGTAGAGCCAGGAGTCCTTCTACTTTGCCCATGATATGAATCACTTACCTGGCTCTTGTAATCAGCACCAAGTTGCAAAAGCCGCTGAATACAGAGCAGTAACTGCTGCAGGCGATGTTGGGACAAGGGCTCCATGTTTTGGGTCTGGAAGGCAGCATTGTGAGCCATGACGGCACAGTGCAAAGGAGTGAGACCTGTACAAACACCGTAGAAAATGTGTCAGACAGCATGCCTCTCTCTGTCTCTCTGTGTCTCTGTCTTTCTCTCTCCTCTTGATAACTTGATTCGTGACTAGTCCCTGCAGTTTTTTTGACAGGATTTTTGGAAGTGGTTTGCCATTGCCTCCTTCCTAGGGGTTTGGAGAGAGGCCCAAGGTCATGCAACTGGTTTTGTACCTAAGGTGGGACTAGAACTCACAGTCTCCTAGTGATTGGCCTAAAGTCACCCAGCTGGTGTTCATGCCTATTGCCTAAAGCAGGACTAGAACTCAAGTCTCCTGGCGATTGGCCCAAAGTTATCTAGCCAACTTTCATACCGAAGGCAGAACTCGGTCACACGTTTTGCTGGTTTCTAGACGGATACCTTAACCGCTATACCAACAAGGCTCTTAAATGTAGTCCAGCTGAAAATGGTTTTGAGAAAAATCAAAAGCTTTTATCATCTTGACATCAGGGTCGGCTCCCAGAGAGCTATGGATTCAGGAAGCCATTATGTAGACAACCAACTGCAAGCTTCTGTATTATCAGAGATGAGGCATCCGATTGTTGGGGGCCATAAGCTGACTCCGTAAATTGCTTAGAGAGGGCTGTAAAGCACTGTAAAGCAGTATATAAGTTTAAGCGCTATTGCTATCTGCATCCTCACTGGAACAGAAGAAGACAGTTAGAAGGAAAATCAGAAAGCCCTAAGCTCCAAGTGTGTGTGTGTGTGGGGGGGGGGGGGGGAATGACTTTAAATGTGAAATGGTTCAGCGGCTGGAAGTTTTGTAGCCCTGGCCTCTTCTCAATGAATCTTTCTAATGGGGAAAAATATATATGAATGCTTGGGGGGAAAAGAAATCACTTTTGGTTCAGGCAATTGCCAAGGAACCTGACGCTTACCTTCAAAATTTCTGGCCTCCACGTTGACAGGAGCACCCGTCATCATGACAGCCTAGAAAAGAAGCCGGGGGTGGGGGGAAATAATAAAGCTGATGTGTGTTTTGGAAAAAGATTTGTTTGAGTCATGAGATTTTCCATGCTGGCTCAGGATATCTAGGAAACCTACTTCCAGTATATCAGGAGCTCCTGGAGGTTGCGCTATGCAAAGCTTTAATGGGGGTCACTTTGAGGGAGGTGCAACCCGATCAGAGGTGGTATATTCAGCAGGTTCTGGCCAGTTCTGGAGAACCGGTAGCAGAAATTCTGAGTAGTTCAGAGAACCATCGAATACCACTTGTGGCTGGCCCCACCCCCACCAATTCTCTGCCTCCCATTGAGTCCCATCTGATTGGCTGGGTCTCCTTTGGTTGCCCTGCACAGGAGAACAGAGCTGCAAAGCAGGTTAGTGGGATGGGGAGGAAATGGGCTTTTGCAGTAACCTTCCCTCAGATGTGGAGAGGGAATAGAGATTTTACAGTATCCTTCCCCAGCCACGCCCACCAAGCCACGCCGACCAAGCCACACCCCGCCCACCAAGCCACGCCCACAGAACCGGTAGTAAAAAGTTTTTGAATCCCACCACTGAATGCAATCGCCATGTTGAAACAGATAAACCAAATCAAGCAAAGTGGCTTTTGTACTAGCCAGGTTAGAATTGCCCTGCCAGTTTAACAGATAGTCCTTGACTTATAACCATTTGTTTAGTGAGCAGAAGTCACAACAGCACTTAAAATAATAATAATAATGGACTTAGCAGGGCCAGTCCTCGCACTGATGAGCATTGCAGCATCCATCCAGTTCCATGATTAAAATTTAGGTGCTTGGCAACCAAGGTATATTTACGGTTGCAATGACCCAGGATCTTGTCATGTGTGGCTTTCCTTTTCCATCCGGTTTCCATCAAGGGAGGGTGGATTTGCTTAATGACCATGTGATTCATTTAACAATGGCAGCGGATTTGCTTAACAACCATGGTTAAAAACAGTCATAAAAGTGGGGCAAGACCCACTTAACAACCACCTGGCTTAACTGTGGAAATTCTGGTCGCAATTGTCGTAATTCGAAGGCTGCCTCTTACTTTGGCTGGCTTATCAGTGGTTTTCTAATCATGTCCCCAAACTGCATGGATTAGCAGGCTAACCTCACTTTAGTGCTTCTCTGATGCTTTGCTTGGAGCACCGAGACAGGTAGTCTGCTAAAGAGGTACTGGTAGTCCTCGACTTACAACAGTTCATTTAGTGACCAAAGTTACAATAAGTGCACTGAAATAAGTGACTTAGGACCTGTCATGGCCCTGTCAGAAGGAGGAAGATGAACAACTGACAGGGAGTGAAAGTGTGACTCCGTGGGCTGGGGAGGAAACTGGGGAAGGGCAAAGTCCGCCTGGGCAGAGCACGGAAAAGGTAGAACAAGGAAGAGGGGGTTCAGGTGAAGACCCAGGCCCACCCCTCTTCATCCTAGGGCATGTAGGGAGGAACGGAGAAGAGAGCAACGTGGGTTGCGTGGCTTACAGGGGAGGAAAGGGCCCTGATTCCCTTCATTAGCCACATCTGGGAAGACAGTTTGTAAGAAAGGCAGGCTGCATGCGACAGCTGTTGGGAGCAAACGTGAATTTATCTTGTGTTGTCCTTGCTTATCTGTGTTCCTGGCATCTTCCCAACCGCGTGAGTTTTGCCATGCCTTCAAGTCTGGAATTTTTGCTCTTGCGCTGCCAAACTAATCATCTCAGTTTGGCTTGATTGGACTTAAAATTACAGTTTGTGTTGACCATGTTTTGGACTTAATTCTCTGCAACCAAAGGCTGTTCCTGAGAGAGTTTTTCTCAAGCAAGAAAGTAACCTGGACATTAGCAAGTTGAAGCTAATAAAGAGATTCTTATTGATTATCTGACTTGGTTGCCTTTTTGCCATGCCCCAGCTCATCACAGGACCATTTTTCACAATTACGATAGTTGCAGCATCCCCGTGATCCAAATTCAGACGCTTGGCAGCCGGTTCATGTTCATGACCGTTGTTGTGTCCCAAGTTATGTGATTTCCCCTTTTGCATCCTTCTGACAAGTCAAGGGGGAAGCCAGATTCATTTAACAACCAGGTTACTAGCCTCTCAACTGCAGGGATTCACTGAACAACTGAGGCAAGGAAGATCGTACCACAGGGCAAAACCCACTTAACAAATGTCTCTCTTAGCAATGGAAATGGTGGGCTCGATTGTGGTCATAAGTCGAGGGCTATCTGTATTGTGCCTACTTTGCACAAGGCTGTTCTGGGGTGGAATACGCCAGCCTCACCTCGATGACACTGGGCAGTCCATAGGTGGCGCCAAGGTGCAGCACAGTCTGCCCCTTTTGGTCCATGGCATTGACATCTGCTCCCAGCAAAATCAGGTCCTTCACGATCTTCGGTTGGTTGGCTGCAGCCGCCACTAATAATGGAGTCTGGACACAAAGAAAAAGAAAATTGAAGTGAAGAAGCTTCTTGGATGAGAAGCGAAATGTTTTCAAATAAGACATTCCATTGTTACATCCTCAAACCCCCAAAACTTTAACTTCAAACTATCTGCTGTGGACCTCACTCCATTCCTAAGAGCTATGTAAGGGGGCGTGCATAAGCGCACCAGCGTGCTTATCGTCCCTGTCCCCATTTATTCATACTCATTTATTATGTATAGACTTAGACCTGTTTATACATAGGTTTATATGTTATGTTCATACTTATACTTGTTTTCTCATACATGCTTGACAAACTAAAATGAAGGAATGAATGAAAGAAGGAATGAATGAAAGAATGAATGAAAGAAGGAATGAATGAATGAATGAAAAAGCAAGACAATCCAGTTGCCTCTTGGGAAAGCTCTTTTGGGACAACCATGATCTGAACGGCTGAGAATCTCCATAGACCAGAGGTCTCCAACCTTGGCAACTTTAAGACTTGTGGACTTCAACTCCCAGAATTCTCCAGCCAGCAGAGGAGTTGAAGTCCACAAGTCTTAAAGTTGCCAAGGTTGGAGACCTCTGCCATAGACAATTGATTGAGGGCACAATCTTATCTTAACAGGTTGCCCGTATAAGGCAGCCCCCCAAATGGCAGCTCATTATGGAGGCAGGAATGGATGGAAGCGGCATCATAAGCTTTCGTAGCTCAATATCTGTCTAGCTCAGTGTTTCTCAAGGTGAAGATGTATGGATTTCAGCTCCCCAAATTCAACTTCTCCTAGTTCCCCATCACACCAACTTCCCCCTCCCGCCCCAAATCAATTCCCCATAGCTGACTGGAGAAGTCTGAGAATTGAAGCCTGCACATCTTCGAGCTGCCGAAATAGAGAAACACGGATTGCTAGCTTGTACAGCTGATAGTTTGAAGGGAGCTCTAGTCACAGTGTCATTGGGGATGGATGACCCTTGTTCCGACTGCTGCCCTGATCTGCCTATCCTGAAACTGAAACTCTGAATATCGTTACCAAAAAAAAAGGCACAATCTAATATTTGCATGTCGTGGGAACATGTGTCCAAATCTGCTTCCAAATGGCTTTTTTTTTAAAAAAGAAAACATTGTAATCTCAGATTCTTGCAGGACAAAGGCTGATGCTTTCCCATTCCAGTATAACATGGAGCAGCAGACGATGCTGGACAAGCTGTAGGGGTGATGGGAAGAGACTTCTTTCAGGCAAGATACCTTTAGCACAGCAGTGGGATCTTGTCTGTTCCACTACCGGTTTGCCTGCAGTGCCAATCAGCTGAGAGGATAAAGAAAAGAAAAGCCCAGGGGTGGGTGGAAGGGCCGATCCTGTGCTTTTCTCTTCTTTCTCCTCCCAGATGATGATAGGAGATTTTTTTTTTTTTACTACCAGGTCAGTTGAACCGGTCCAAACCGGTTGCACACCATCACTGCTTTAGCAATATCTGTGGACGGGGAGAGAACTTCCAGCTAATCCATGGACCAGGAGCCTTCAAACTTGGGCAACTTTAAGACTTGAGGACTTCAGGTCCTAGATAATCCCCAGACAGCAGGGCTGGTTGGGAAATTCTGGAAGTTTACGTCCACAAGACAAGTCTAAAAGTTGCCACGTTTGGAGACCCCTGTCGTAGAACGCACTCACCTTCCCCCTGTGTTCCTTGACATCCAACTGTCCACAATCTCGGAGCATTTCAGCTGCAGCATATGACAACGGACGGAGACCTTGGGCCACAAAGAGATGGAGCAACCTGGAGAAAAAGGGGTCAGAATGATCAAAAGTCCACCACCCTGCTTGGAGAGCCACTTCCCATGTCAACATCCTTACCCTCGCTCCTTTTTTTTTTTGAGTACTCTGACTTGAGAAACTTTTGTGAGTGAGAATTCTCACTCACTGAGAATTCTCCCTCCCTTCCCCCAATGTTTCAAGCAACTTGCATTCCCTCATTTGCAAACTCGCTGGCTGCATGTCTTATTTTATCTTTTGAATTTTGAAAGGTTGCCAAGTTTCAGTCTGTTTCCAGATAAAGGATCACAGGAAGGAAAAACAAGGTCGCTTTTGAATTCATAAAGCCCTACTGTGCAGATGAGGATTGTTTAACCTGATCATAGCTTTCTCCAATACGGTAAGGTATGTACTACATTTTTATTTATAATATCCTAAACAGCTTCTTATGCCACACATTTAGTGGCATCTAAAGGTGAAAGAAGTGAGGATGATTTGCAAAGATAGAAGGCTATAGATTCTAATGAACAGTATTGGCGTAAATTAGATTTAGCTGTGTATCTTTTTCCTTCTTTTCTCATGTCATTAACTGGCAGAATTTTGCTGTGTTTCTTAACCTTGGCAACTTGAAGATGTGGCCTTCAACTCCCAGAATCCCCCACCACGGCATGAAGTCCACCCATCTTCAAGTTGTTGAGATTGAGAAATACCGCCTTTTGCCTTTTCTCTGTGGGTATAACATTACTTACTTGAAATGGAATAGCATGTGGGATATGATAATCTATTATTAGGGATTAGCACTATACTAATATATATGCAAAGGAATTATCACAAGGACATCTACAAAGATTTAACATATAAAAATGCAGACAGTAAATCTACTGGTTGCTTTTGTTGTTTGGCAGTACTTTGTTGGCCAACCAATTGCCGTGTTTTTCCCCCTACCTGATTCACTCTAAGTGGCAAGAAAATGACACAGCTGCCACCATTTAATCCTATTTTACACTGCAACCATGGATGTTTTCCCAGTCTGATGCATTCCAGATGTGATACAACTATATAACACTTGGCATTTCTAGCCAGTAAGGTCTTTGGCTTTCCAAGCTGGAAATTGCTGGGCTCTCCTATCTGGAAAGCGCCAGGTTGGGAACAGATTCCAGTCCCTTTCCCAGTTGGTTCCTATGAAGCCTGCTTGTTATCTACTTTCCAAAATCGTTTATC
The DNA here is from genome assembly GCF_900518735.1 of Pseudonaja textilis. The sequence continues at coordinate 294,182 of NW_020769327.1, read as the reverse complement.
TTTTCCCACCACCGTTTCCAAACAAGAATACAGAATGAGTTTCTCAGTGGGACGGTGCCCCAGTTGTTCCACTTACGTGTCGCCGTCTTCATCCTGTTGCAAAAGATGAGATAGATCTATATTCTGGATCTCTGCCCGAGCTTGAGTCAGTTCCCCCGGATCTACGTCCACAGATAAGTCTGCATAACTCCCAGGAAGGAGGAGACAAGCATTGTTTTGTTCCTCTCTCAGCCAGGGGGTCTCCGAGCTTGGATAAAGATGGACAGCTTCACTGGCAACCTTCTGGATGGAAATTTAAAAAAGAAAAGAAAAGGTAAACAGGTGTTGGAGTGAAGCTGATCTAAAGGTAGGTGTTTCTCTACCTTCTCTATCTCTGTCCATGATCCTTGCTAACCTTTCATGCCTAAGGAAGGATTAGAACTCACCAATGAAGATGAATAGACATGTCCCTGGATAATGTTGCGGTATCCAATCTGAGTCAGTCATCGAGACCCAGAGGTTTTGTCTTGAGCTTTTGGAATCACCCTGGAGCCCATCTTCAGGGAACTTCTCCCCAATATGAGTCTGAAAGCTCAGAAGACAAAACCTCTGATCCCGGTGAGCGACCCAGATTAGATATTGCAAGAATAGAACTCACAGTCCCCTGTCTTCTAGGGCAGCATCTTAACTTGTCATGTCCCCGTTGGAGTCTGACTCCGAGGGAGAGTTGGAACAGCTGACAGAGAGTGGGAGGATGGCTCTGGTGGTTGTGGAGGAAACTGGGGAAGGGCACAGGACAGGTGGGCATTTAGAGGAAGACCTAGGCCCATCCCCTCTTCATCCTAGGGCATGCAGGGAGAAACGGGAGTGGCATGGTCTATGGGGGAGGAAGGGGCCCTGATCACCTTCATGGCCTGTAGCTGGGAGCACTGGTTAAAAGGACAAACTTCACATGGCAAAGTTGCTGGAAGCAAAGTGTGCATTCTTGTCACAGTTTATCTGTGTTTTGGCTTCCTCCCAGTTGTGGTTGCTACGTTATCTGGTAGAAGTCTGCAATTAATCATCCTTGCCTGCCGTAGTTATTCCTTCAGTGTGGTGAAGGTTTTTTATTTTGAATTAACTTTACTTTGGGTGTGGATTGCATTTACTCCCTCCATAAACTGTTTTCTTTAAGAGTTTGATATCTTGCCGAGGATAATTGGACATTGGGGTCAAGTTGGAGGCATTAAAGGGACTTTCTTCTATTTTTGTGACTTGATTATTTTTGTGTCATGCCCTGGGTCATCACATAACCACTACACCAAGCTGTCTCTTCAGATGTGTTGCTCTCCTATCTCTACTTCTACTTCCCTGCTAACTGATCCATCTTCACAAAATGATGCCCCAAAGTTTCCTCAATACAAGCCCACACAAAATAGCTAGATGTTGCTACATTAATCCCAAAGGTGCTTTTTCAAGAGGTAGCTGGACTTTCTGGTTTTTCTTTGGAGGCGTTTCGCTTCTCATCCAAGAAGCTTCTTCAGCAGTAGCGTCCTTCAGAAGATTGTTCACCTTGGCCTTGTAGTCATCAGTGTACATGACCTGGATGACTGAGAACCTCCATAGACATTTGCTGCATTCATGCAAATAATAATGATGACCCAATACTCTGGCTCATTGTAAGAAACAGTTGTGCTCATGGTTGTAGGAGCGCTTCAGTAATGAGAACCAGGCACCTTCTTCTATGGAAGCACACATTGTTTATTGTGGTGCTGAAAGCAGCTGAGGCTAAAGTGGGTGAAGATGCAACTCTTCTGTGTATTAGAATACACTTCTGGTTGGATACAGTAAAGTAACTGCTTAGATGTCATTGGGCTATGTCTCTAGCTTAAGCAGCATCTTCTTTGTCAGTGAGATCAGGCATGGGATGGATTCTATGGAACGATAAAGTGCAGCCACCAAAGCAGTGGGATATATTGAGAGAACAAAAAAGGCATTCCATGAAGTTGCTTTCCATAGAGTTACCATTGGGACGAGACAACTTTCTGCAGCCAACACACCCTGGCTGTCTTGCCCTGGCTGATTCCCCCTGGTCAGTTCACCGCGGTCAACTCGCTATGGCATAATTCAACACGGGATAGCTCAAGAGAAGAACAAGCGAATCGCAGTGGGTTTTGTCTTGTTTTAGGTTTGAACCTTGAACCTAAAGCAAGACAAGGCCCTCTGCAATTCGTTAGACCCTCTCTTGAGTTATCCTGCATTGAATTGTCCACAGCCAGATGACCATAGCAAATTGTCCTGTTGTGAGTTGGCCGGGGCAAGTCAGCGTCAGTGAGTTGTCATAACCCCAGCTACAGTCATGGGTCTTGTCTAAAACCGGCCTTAGGTACCAGATCCTACACCTGTTGCTAGTATCTTCTGGAACTGCTGTCTTCATGGAATGCCTTTTTGTTCTCCCAATGTATCTTCTGGTCTTATCATCCTTCCTTTGCCTTTTAAATATTTCAGGACTGATTCCGTAGGGTTTATTTTATTTTTTTTCTTAAGTTTCCAGGTGGGTATTCAGGAAAGGGAATGGATACTTGGCTTGGTTTTTACTTGTCCAAACCAGCACCATATTTTCTCCTCCGTTCTACAATAGTTCAGCTCATCTGGATAGCACCTGGATAGGGAAAGCGAGCCCAGACTTATCTACTTTGCAAATACATCTGGGCGTCATTTTTTTTTTAAAAAAAGAGAGATACATAACATACTGCTTTCTCATCGTCCTTTCCAAAGATGTGAATTGCACTTTGGAAAGGCTCCTGGCACATGTTGAAAAGATCACATCTGCACATAATTCTCAGGATTCTCTTTTGAGAAGCAAATGGCTTTTTGCAGCCAGCTTGAGACATAAATATGGATCCACTGCTAAATACTCCCCACCTCCAGGAGCTCATTCTATCCCACTTCCATCTCTCCTCATCTCACCTCATAATTTACCGCTGATGTTATCTTGGAAGCGTACACTTCCCCGGGGCCTCCGGGACCTGCTGCCCCATAAATATTGGTTTCCAAGGGAGGGCAGGGGCTCATCACATCATACTGGCTCCCTTGAGGCTGGAGATGGAAATCGTTGCCAGGGTCCACACTCGGGTAGTGGAAATCTGGAGAGTAAGCTCCTTGGCTGGAGGCATCTGGTTGCCAGGCAGGAAAGGCAGCAACTGGATACTGGGGAACTGTAGACTGTCCTAGAGTCGAAACGCCTTTTTCTGTTGTTCCATGGGGCTCTAAGAAAAGAGAATTGGGGAAGTCAGTGTATAAATTTGATTTCTTTGGAGAAGCACTCAGATCACTGTACTCAGGCCCACATTTAAGACCTTAGTTATCTGCTGCAACTGTCTAACTGTCTATATAACCATCTTAGTCAATGATTCTGAGTGGATTACAATTCCATATATATATATTTGTATATATATATATTCTCTCTATATATATTGAATTGTAAGCTGCTCAGGATCATTGTCTAAGACGGGCAGCTGTAGAATTTGAATACATACCTACATACATAAATAAAGTCTTGAGTCTACCTTGCAGGACTGTTGGAAGGTAAAAATGCAGCGGAGGAAAACCTCATTGGGTCAATTTGCACCCTTGGAGGAAATGTTATTAAATACATAATAGTTAATCGATAATCCTAAGTAAAGACCCAATGGAACTTTGAGCAATAAATCTGCAATAAATCTACCTTGCCCCGTGAATAAGTAATACAGGACAATCTCTGTATTTTAAATAGTTTTATTGGGATTTTAAACAAGAAATATAGAAACTAATAGAAACCAATGCTTAGAAGGAAGAAAAGTAGGAAGGAAAAACAAAGCCAGAAGTGCAGGGAGAAAAAAAAAATTCTGATTTTCTTTTACAGCAGTTATAAGTGGAAATTAACTTCTTACTTGATGGTTACAGCATGGCTCTCCCTTTTTCTATAGTCATATTTTTAAATCATCAAAACCATATATCAAAAGTTCATTCCCCCCCCACACGCCCCGTTTCATGCACACATGGTCTGTAAGGATTTTCCAGTCAGCATTAAACTTAATGTTTTTACTCTGATCAAAGGTGTCAATTTGGCCAATGACCTTAGTGTGTTTGATAGACAGTGCAGGAAGCACAAACATGAGGCTGAGGTAGCTTTCTCCAATAAAGGATAATTAGTTTAGCATTCACAACTGTGGTAACCACCAGAGACAGTCTTGTTATTGTCTTCCAACTGAAAAATCCCCCTCAGCAAATCATCCATCTCCACTTTTGAAGTCAGACGTGGCAACATCTGCCTGGGGCCCTTAACAGTCTAACCAGATCTTAAGTGGGCAGAACTTGTGGTTCAATTGAACATCTTCCATTCTGAGGGGTCCTTTCCTGCAGACGTTTCATTATCCAAACCAGTGGCGGATTAAGGCTCACTGGTGCCCTGAGCACTGACAAATCTTGGTGCTCTCCTCCTTTGTGCATACGGTACATAGAGTACAAAGGAAGCCAAGCTTACTCTACCTGACTCTGTGGTTTCTTCCCCAAACCCCCAAAACTTTAACCTTAGACTGTCTACTATTGACCTCACCCCTTTCCTAAGAGGCCTGTAGGGGGCGTGCATAAGCGCACCAACGTGCCTACCGTCCCTGTCCTATTGTCAGTGACAGTATCCTTCCCCTGCCACACCCACCAAGCCACACCCACAGAACTGGTAGTAAAAAAAATTGAATCCCACCACTGACCAGAAGTCCAGTTCCCCCACCATAGCCTCTCCTCCTAGGGCAGCCTCCTTTTCCCTCTACCTGTCCTAACCAAAAGCCCTATGAATTGTGGAGCTGACGGGTGACAGGGAGCCACAGCAGAGGGATGAAAGAGCCACAGGCAGCTCCAGAGCCTCAGGTTGCTGACCTCTGCACTATACCAATTTGACAGAGGTGGGATTCCATTTTTTTTACTACCAGTTCTGTGGATGTGGCTTGGTGGGCGTGGCATGGCTTGGTGGGTGTGGCAGGGGAAGGATACTGCAAAATCCCCATTCCCTCCCCACCCCACTAACCTCCGTTCTCCTGTGCAGGGCAACCAAAGAAGACCCAGCCAATAAGCTGGGACTCGGGAGGCAGAGAAGAGATGGGGGTGGGGCCAGTCAGATGTGGGATTTGCCGGTTCTCTGAACTACTCAAAATTACCGCTACCGGTTCTCCAAAATGGGCCAGAACCTGCTGAATACCACCTCTGCAATTTGAATTCCCCAGGCAGCCTGAGGATTACTGAAAATTCTGTTACTTGATGGTCACCCAGGCTGGGAAGTGTCCAGGTTTAGCAAGACATGCTGAAACAATGTCCTAACCTTATTGTCCTAAAGCAGAGAAGAAATCAAGAATGACTCTGTGTCCTCCAAGAATGTATTTCCTTAGCAGCGAAAGATCTAGGTTAGTCCTTGACTCAAATCACAATGGAGCCCAAAATTTCTGTGACTAAGCGAGGCTGTTGATAAGTGAGTTTTGCCCCAATTTTATAGCCTTTTTGCCACAATTGTTAAGCAAGTCACTTCAGCCGTTAAGTGAATCCTGCAGTCATGATGTGAATCTGGCTTCCCTCATTGACTTTGCTTATAGAAAGCTGGCTGGGAAAGTCCAAAAAAGCGATTATATGACCTTGGGATAGCGCATCTGTCCTAAAATACTTGCTAGTTGACAAGGGGGATTTTGACCAGGGGGATGCTGCGACGGTCATAAGTGTGAAACCCAGCCCTAGGTCACTTTTTTTCAGTGCCGTCGTAAGTTGGAACAGTTACTGAATGAATGGTTGTAAGCTGGGAACCACCTGTAGTGGCAGTGCCATTTTGAGAACCAAGCAATGATTCTGCAACTGTAAGATCCAGGAAATGGATTAGAGAGATTAATAGCTCGAGATTGAGAGATAAAGAGATAGATAATGAGTTAAATCTGAAACTGCTTGGAAGTTTATTAAGTGACCTAAGCCCCAAATAAATTATTCTTGCTGCAATTTAAGTGGAAAACCTTAAGTACTTCAAAGACTTTGCATAATCTGTTAACCTCCAGATGCACTGGAAAAAATCTCTGCTCTGTTGGAATTGCTGGAGTTGTTAAGATGCCAGCTGGAGGGTACCATGTTTAGAGAAGCTGATGGAAAGCTAAATTCACAAGAGCATTTGTGACAGAGATAAAGCAATTACATTCCCAGATGTCTTGAGTCCACTCACCTGGCCAGCTGGCTTCTAAACCTCCTGGCGGGATCTGAAATGGGAATAGAAAGAGAGAGAAAGTAATGAATCTGAGAAAGGCAATAAGACCAGGCGGGATCAACCCTCTCTGTTCAAATGCATTTGAGGAAGGCCCAAATAGTTCAGTGATTCCACAAAGAACCTAGAAAGAAACTGAGTTGTGTTGGTAAAGTATCTCAGTCATCCAGGAAAAGCAGTGGTGGGATTCAAATTTTTTTTACTACCGTTTCTGTGCGTGTTGCTTGGTGGGCATGGCGTGGCTTGGTGGGCATGGCAGGGGAAGATCCCATTCCCTCCCCACCCCACTAACCTGCTTTTCAGCTCCGTTCTCCTGTGCAGGGCAACAAAAGAAGACCCAGCCGATCAGCTGGGACTTGGGAGGTGGAGAATAGATGGGGGCCATGCCAGTCAGAGGTGGTATTGGCCGGTTCTCTGAACTACTCAAAATTTCCATTACCAGTTCTCCAGAACTGGTCAGAACCTGCTGAATACCACCTCTGAGGCAAAGGTGTCCAATGGGACAACTCACTACGGCCAACTTGCCATACCAACTTGCACAACCAATTCACTACAACCAACTCACCATGGCTAACTTGTCACAGGACAACCTCGCTGCCGAACCATTCAACAATTCAGTTTAATTATTTTAAATAGCTTTAAAAATCTTTTCATTTTTGCCCTTCGCATTTCAGTTTGTCCTTCCTTTGGCATCCTCTCTTATAACGGTTCTATTCCGCTATTTCTTCGATATTGGTGTAACTCTTGTCCTGCAGCAAATTGGCCATGGCGAACTGTCCCATGGTGAATTGGTCATAGAGAGTTGGCCATGTTGAGTTGGCCGTGGCGAGTTGGCAGGCAAAGGTGCCTGAAGGTTGAATCATGGCAACTGGACAAAATTGGTCCAGTTGCCATGATTCAACCTTCAAACTGAGTTGTGGTTTGGAGAAGATTGTGCATGTAGTGAGGGTGTCCAGGTGTCTTCAGCTGGTGACTCACCAGGGGTGCCGTGCTGTGGCTGAGAGCAGCTTGTTGTTGTCTTCGTTGCTCCAGTAACTTCCGCACAGTCTGAGGTGGTGGCCCTTTGCAGCCTGTAAGCAGACCAAGAGAATTGGGGTATTAGAACTGGGGTATGTATGGGGATTACCCATAATCTTCCCTTGAGGTATATAGTCTTCTGGGCAACTGCCCAGTATCAGACTTTAAGCTATACAATTTGGGATGAACACCCTTTGAATAGGGTGGGAGGAGAAATGGATTTCCAGAGATAAAATGGCAGACTATAGGAACCATTAAACACTGCTCAGGTGACCCTGAGGACACAGATACACCTCCAAGTGCTTCAATGACCCTCTAAAAGGATGGAAATAACCAGTTGTCTTCCAGGAATATAAATCCTTCCACTCCCCACTATCCTGTCAAAGCAGGCCCTCTTCTCGGCTCCTGTAGCCCAACAAGAGCAACGAAGATGATTAGGGGACTGGAGGCTAAAACATAAGATGTACATTTGCAGGAACTGGGCATGGCTAGTTAAGAGAAGGACCAGGGGAGACAGGATAGCAGTTTTCCAATATTTGAGGGGCTGCCACGGGGGTCGGGGTGGGGGGTGTTCAACCTATTCTTCAAGGAAGGAAGGACAAGAAGCAGTAGATGGAAATTAATCAAGGAGAGAAGCAACCTGGAAATAAGGAGAAATTTTCTGACAGTGAGAACAATCAACCAATGGGACAGTCTGCCTTTAGAAGTTGTGGGAGTTTCATCACTGGAAACCTTCAAGAAGAGACTGGGCTGTCACCTGTCATCTGCTTGGGGGGGTTGGACTAGATGACCTCAGTAGGGATCTGAGCACTTTTTTCCTGAAGTTAGTAGCACAATACAGAGTTTGTTAGGGGAGGATAGTTATGTAGTAAACCAAGAGGTGCCCCGTAAAAGTCTTTTAAACCAGCAAGTTTATATTTTAGGTGGAAACTGATTGGCAACCAATTCCATGCCTTGCGTGACCGGTGCCTTACCATCAAAAGAACTGCAGCCTTTGCCCAATTATTTTGCCTAATCTTTTTCCCAAATAACTCACATCTGTTTATTTCATGGCTTCAGTTTCCATCACTGTGGATTCTTGAGCCTAGGAGGATGATGTCTGCTACTTGTTCAATTTTTTGGTTGCATTGGGTTGGTATTGTCTGTCGACATAATCTTAGATTTATTTTTATTTTTTAATATTGAGTTTAATATTAATCCTTCCACCTTCAATAAGATTCTCTCTCTCTTTCTCTCTGGGTGTGTCTAATTTTAATTTAATTTATTCAATTTTTATCCTGTCCTTATTATTCTATAAGTAACTCAAGACAGGAAATATACCTAATACCTCCTTTTCTTTCTCACAATCTCCTCCATGAAATTGGGCTCAGAGAGAGTGATTGGCCCAAAGGCATCCAGGCATCTTTCATGCCTGAGGTGGGGCTAGAATTCACAATCTCCTGGCAATTGGCCCAAAATCACCCAGCCATCTTTCATGCCTAAAGCAAGACTAGAATTCACAGGTCTCCTGGTGACTGGTCCAAAGTCACCCAACTGGCCTTTATAACTAAAGTGGGACTAGAATTCACATCTCCTGGATTCCAGGCCAGCACCTTAACCATTACTTTCATTGAAAATTTTAACAACAATAGCAAGAACTAACGTAAACTAAAATAGAATGAAAAAGAATAAAAGGTGAAATAAAAGAAAAAAATCTAAAGGTGCAGAAAGAAAATAGGTAGAAGTTGAGAAAAAGTAAAGAGATATATAGAAGACGCTTGCAATCTTCTTCACAGCAGTTATAGGTATATGTTTTAACCTCTCTCTAAAGTTACATCATAGCCCTCTTCTTTCTATAATCTATAAATCTCATCTACAATGTATCCTGTCTAATCATCAAAATCATAAATTACAAGCTCACATTTTTCTTTCTTGCACAAAAAGCCCATAAGGGGTTTCCAAATCACAGATAAATGTTATCTTTTTTCTAATCAAACCAGTCAATTTAGCCATTTCAACAAGTTCTGTCATCTTCGCCAACTATGTCCTCTGTTGTCGCGATTGCCAAAATCTTTCCATCTTTGTGCGTACCATAATCTTGCTTGCAGGTATCGTATCTAAAAACAGTGCTCCGCATCTCTTTTCTAGCTTTTTCAATCCCCGGAGGAAAAGTTATGGTTTCAATTGAATGTTAAGCTTTAAAATCCTCTGAATCACTGTATGTGTTTAAGCTTTCAGCAAAAGATGCTTTAAGACTTCCGTTCCTCCAGCCCTTGAAAAGTGGTATCATCAGCATGTTTGAGGTTGCTGACGGTTGCTCCTAGCAATTTTAATTCCATTCCAATCACTTCTATTCCAACCCTTTCTCATGATATATTCTGCGGATTAGTCAAAACAAGCAGCGTGACCGTGTACAATGTTAGGTAATACTTAATTCCCAATTTAGAACCATTTAATTGCTCCACATTCTGTTCTAACTGTTTCATCATACCAATTCTTCAATAGGCAGATTAGATAGCCTGGCACTCCCATGTTTTTGAGGGCTATTCAGCATTCATTCTGGTGTACACAATCAAAAGCCTTAATATATTCAATGAAGCATGAAAAGAAATTTTGATTATTATTTTTTTGTCTCTTCCAGTAGCCATCAAATGAGAGCAACGAGATTTCAATTGTCCCAACCTCTTTGTGATCCACATGTATAGCTGGTACTTCTCCTTCCAAATATAAGGAACTTAGAATAACTTTAGCGTCAACTTTGAATGTACACTAACCAGCATACATTAAAATGAAATTTCGTTGCATGCAGCTCTCAAAGGGTTACCCCCTCCAATATAGCAATAGCATTTAGACTTATATACCACTTCACAGTGTTTACAGCCCTCTCTAAGCAGTTTACAGAGTCAGCCTCTTTCCCCCAATAATCTGGGCCCTCATTTTCCCCACCTCGGAAGGATGGAAGGCTGAGTCAATCCAGAGCCTGATGAGATTTGAACTGACAAATTGCAGGTAGCCGGCAGTCAGTAGAAGTAGCCTGCAGTACTGCACTCTAACCACTGTGCCATTGAGGCTCATATACACTACATACACGACAAATAAATAAATAAATACAAAATGATGCATATACCCACATATATGACACAGAGAAAGAACACAGCCTAGTTTGGATGTGGATGTATACATGAATATGGTGAGAAAAACAACTCTTATGAGTTTACCATTTGGGTAGCGTAATAAGGGAACAAAGCTGTTACAGAATCTGGTAGTCCTGCTAGAAATCTTATCTGAATGCTTCATATGCTGCCCATTTCTTACACCCCACTTAATATTGCCACGCACACAATGTTTCTCCAAAAAGAGGGAATGCGACAGGGCAATGCTAGTGGATCTGGGACTCAACTCCATTTGAGGTTAATGACATTAATGGAATTAACATGGATACATTTGTTTGCCCAGGCAGAACCTGAGATATTAGAAGTTTAATTCCTTCTTGGCTTGTCTGAACTGCTAATTGCATTTCAGGAAAGTTGATTCTGGTGCTCTTGGGGCTTCTTTGCTGTGCAAACAGCATTTTTCTATGTCTTACTTTGCAAATAGCACTTTCTAGTGGGAGCTTTGTTTGAATCCATGTAGAGAGAAGACACAGCAAGAAAAGAGGTAAAAGTTACTTGGTTTCTTCATTCCCTTCCGTCAGTGGTAGCATCACGACTGGCCTTTCTTCTTCTTCTTCTTCTTCTTCTTCTTCTTCTTCTTCTTCTTCTTCTTCTTCTTCTTCTTCTTCTTCTTCTTCTTCTTCTTCTTCTTCTTCTTCTTCTTCTTCTTCTTCTTCTTCTTCTTCTTCTTCTTCTTCTTCTTCTTCTTCTTCTTCTTCTTCTTCTTCTTCTTCTTCTTCTTCTTCTTCTTCT
>NW_020769327.1:262903-278942 GCF_900518735.1 Pseudonaja textilis | reverse complement strand
ATTCTATTCTATTCTATTCTATTCTATTCTATTCTATTCTATTCTATCCTATTTTAATTTCTGCAGGAACAATCTGAGCATCTCAGCCCCAAACAATCCGTTCCACCTTGAAACTCTTGATCGATGCCTCTTTGCGGGCCTTGCAAACACACACACACACACACGTGCGCGCACACACACACACACACACACACACACTGATAGAAACAGCTGGTTTCCGTTTCTCAGACCGGCACCTGACTCTGCAGCTGGAGGCTTCCCCTTCTTCAAAAGCCCCCCGGGTGTGCCCCCTCCCAACACGGTCTCCTCAGCTCCCTCTGAAGAGCCACGGACCCCACCAGGCAAAATGGCCAGGCTAAGAATGGCTAGAGCGGCATCACCCCGGATCAAGTCTTAACAGGCACGAAAAGCCCCGAAACCAACGTTTTAACCTCACTCCCCTCCGCCCCCATTTTCCCCTGCCCTTGTCAGAGTTCAGTTCTGTTGGCGAAGAAGGAAAAAATAAATAAATCACCTTCTGCCCATGAATCATGATTCCCCTCTCGCTGGCCTTTAGTCTCACCCCCTGTAATGTTCCATCTCGGCGTGCGCGCACACACACACACACACAGAGACACACACATGGTGTTTTCCAAAGCAGGTGGTGCCCCCCCCCCCCCCCCCCCGGATTTTATTTTTCCTAAAAGCAGACCAGCGCACGCTAATAGGGAAAGGAGAGCAGATCAAGAATAGCAAAACCAGTTCACAGGTCGGTGGCGTGGTTGCCAGCCAGGCTGACTTGGCTAAATAATAACCCATGCCACTGCTTCCGTGATGGAAGACATGACAGCCTCTGGAGGAAGTGAGCTGGAAGAGACGTTCAAGACGTGTCGTCAGGCTTATCTCTCCACTAAAACAAACATTTCCGAAGCCACAAGTTCAGGTTATTTCCGATTGCTCTACGTTATGTAAGTCATTTCAAGAACGAAGCTGAGTGTCGAGCAGCAGGAGGAAATAGTAGCACCTACTCAGCCAGGTCCTCCTGCTAGCAAGGGGACTGATGTAATGGGCAGAAGGAATAACCTTGAGGAACAGGAAGAAGTATCTCAGAACCAAGACAAGGATCAGATTGGAGAAACGGAAAATTGGGGTCCAGGGCAGAAATGTAGTTTAAGGGGCTGCCCCAAAGAAGAGGGGGTGTCAAGCTATTCTCCAAAGCACTTGAAGGCAAGGCAAGAAGCAATGGGTGGAAACTAATCAAGGAGAGAAGCAGCCTAGAACTAAGGAGCATTTCTTGATAGGTAGAACAATTAACTAGTGGAACAACTTGCCTCCAGAAGTTGTGGATGCTCCAAGACTGGAAGTTTTTAAGAAGAGACAGGACAACCATTTGTCTGAAACGGTATAGGGTTTCCTGTTTGAGAAGTGGGCTGGACTAGATGGCCCCCCCAAGGTCCCTTCCAACTCAGCTACCCCGTTAAGAAAATATGACTGTCCTTAGATCTCATGAAGCTAAAGGGAGAGAAGGGGCAACATACTTAGACTTACAATATAGACTGACCTTAAAATAAAAGCAGTAGCTTACATGTCTTTGCTTTCCAGGTTAGATCCACCTGACACTTAAATCCGTCCCATGACAACCTGTGGCTCTCAACAGTGCTTGCATCTTTGGGCTGAAATGCAAAGCCAGGCCTAATGGCAGCTGGGATCTTTCCCCCCTGAACTGCTCAGAAGCCAGGGAAGTAGAAATTGGGTGGGATAACAGGGAAAGAGAGGAGAAAGGACAGCCAGGGAAGACAGAGCTATAAATGTTATAAATCAGGGGTCTTCAAACTTGACAGCTTTAAGACTTGTGGACTTCAACTCCCAGATTTCCTTCTTCAGTCATGTTAGCTCAGGAATTCTGGGAGTTGAAGTCCACAAATCTTAAACTTGCCAACTTTGAAGACCCTTGTTATAGATGAATAGACAGACAAGCAGAAAAGGATGAAGTGGCACGAGAAAGAGGCAGTCCTATTACATTCCCCATTGCTTTGACAGAAACAGGAGGAGAAAGAGGAGAAGAAGGAAAGAGAAGAGCTGCTAAGGGAAGTGAAACAAGAACTTGGTCCCGGGAAAGTGGACAATATGAGAAAGACACTCGAAGTAGCCTTGCCTTGATTCTCTTTGGCGTAAGACGAGGTGAAAGAAACACTGAGCAACTTTCAAGGTTTTCCTATTATTTCCCAGAACAATACAGGAACATTTCTGGAGCCCTTGTGGTGTCTGTTTCCTGACCAGGTTTACAAAAATATCCTTAGAATAACGCCCCACCATCTTGGCACTTTCCTGGGGCACCAAGGTTTTCCCTGTCAGAATGGGCAACAATTTTCAGGCAAACGTTTGCTTGAAATCTTGGAGAGCCACTGCTGGTGGTTGCCAGCCGGCAAGCCATGGTCATAGTTAGGCTTGTTTATAAGGTGGTATACACCGTATGATCTTGGGGGAGGAAGCAGCTTGCGGTAAAATCCCACCCACCCCCTGACCATTATTAGAGTGAAAGCAAGCCTCCATGAACAGGCATCTATTCATCACTTAGACATCAGCGCCTTAAGACATGTGCCTCTCGACACAGCTGTAACTTTCACATCCTTGAAAGGGCGCCCCTTTTCACTAAACCTGTCTCCAAATTTCACACAGATAGAGAAGACACAGTATAGATCCCTCCCCAGCCCACCCCTTACCTGCCAACACAAAAAAATGTTAAAAGGTTTCATTAGGCATTTCGTTGTTTTTTAAACTCCTACTTCCCTTAAAACGCTAAGAAGCTGGCATACAACCTGAAATTAAGAGTTGGAAGGGACCTTGTAGGTCATCTAGTCCAACCCCCCTGCCCAAGAAGGAGACCCTACACTATTTGTGACAGAGGGCAGTTCAGTCTCTTCTTGAAAGCTTCCAGGGATGAAGCTCCCAGAACTTCAGAAGGTAACTTGGTTGATTGTTCTCACTGTCGGAAAATTTCTCCTTATTTCCAGGTTGAATCTCTCCTTGTTCAGTTTCCACCCATTATTCCTTGTCTGGCCTTTGGGTGCTTTGGAAAATAGCTTGACCCCTTCCTCCTCTCTGTGGCAGCCCCTCAAATACTGGAAGACTGCTATCCTGTCTCCCCTGGTCCTTCTTTTCACTAGACTAGCCAATTCCAGTCCCTGCAACTGTTCATTGTATGTTTTAGCCTCCAGTCCCTTCATCATCCTGGTTGCTCTTGTTGAGCTACAGGAGCAGAGAAGGGGGCTTGCTGGGTACAAACTCTGGAGTTTGGCTCATATGAGGTTAAGATGGTTTACAAATTGCTTGCTTTGAGTAAGGTTGCCAAGGCAGTCCTTTTCTGCTGTGTGTTTAAGGTCTACAATGTCATTTTGCTGGGCTGTTGAGGATTTTCATGTAATTTGAAAAGTTGGAAGGGACCTTATAGGCCGTCTAGTCCAACCCCTCACCCAAGCAGGAGACCCTACACCTTCCAGTGATGAAGCTCCCACAACTTCCAAAGGCAACTTCTGTTCCATGGGTTGATTGTTCTCACTGTCAGAAAGTTTCTCCTTATTTCCAGGTTGAATCTCTCCATGTTCAGTTTCCATCCATTATTCCTTGTCTGGCTTTCAGGTGCTTTGGAAAACAGGTTGACCCCCTTCCTCTTTGTGGCAGCCCCTCAAATATTGGAAACAACAATACCTAGAAGACAACCGTATAGGTAGTCCTTGACTTACAACAGTTCTTTTAGTGAGACGGCACTCTTCTGACCTTTTCCAATAAAACAAACATGAACCAAAGGGAACAGAAACCTTTTAATGATTCTTATGAATCTCCGATTAAAAGGCTGCTGCAAACGAATTAACTTTGATAAGCACGAGCCTCATCAAAACTGTGTGAGGCTGCCAAGAATAACAGATAAGGTTATCTAGAAATATTTTACAACACAAGAGTCTTCAAATACCAACTAAGATACTGCAATGTCCATGAGGCTCAAGTTTCAAAACATCTTTGCTTCCTGCAAAGAACGTCCGATTCACAGCTGGCTTTTATCCTCTTGAGGGAGGGGCCACTACCTTGCAGCCTTACTCTTGAGTCGCCCATGCTGTTGCAGCTGCTCTTTCCTGTGAGCAATCCTGTGCGCACACACACTTGGCACATGCCCCTCGGGACCCCCCTTATTGCTGCTGCCAGCCCCCACAATCTCTGAAGGCAGCAGTCCACTCCCCGATGGTCCTGGGCCCTCATCTGAGTCCTCGCTTTCCTCAGCCGTCAGCACCTACTGCCGGCTATCCACAACAGACACTGAAAAAAAGTGACTTATGGTTGTTTGTCGCACTCACAACCAGAGCCTCTCATGGCCACGTGATCAAAATTTGGACACTTGGCAACTGACTCATACTTATGACGGTTGCAGGATCACGTGGTTCCCCTTTTGCGATCTTCAGCCAAGGGAACTTGGAAGCCCGGTTCATTGAACAACCATGTTACTAGCTGAACAACTGCAGCAATTCGCTTGATAACTGTGGCAAAAAAAAGGTCGTAAAATGGGACAAATTCACTGAACCATCTCACTAAGCAGCATACATGTTGGGCTCAATTGCAGTGGTATGTCGGGGATTACTTGCCATTATACCCAAAGGCATAATATAGAAAGAAATGTTAAAAACCACTTCAAACTGCAATCGGAGGAATACCCTTTTGCTGGCTTTCTCAATCTTGGCAACTTTGAAGAGGTGTGGACTTTAACTCCCAGAATTCCCCAGCCAGTTTGGCTTGTGGGAGTTGAAGTCCACACCTCTCTTCGAGCTGTCAAGGTTGGGAAACACTGCCCTTTTGGATTTTCCCTTGCCTGTGTAAAATAAACTGTTGAGCAAGTGTTGGAAGTTAGCACCCACCCCTCTCCTAGAAAAATGAAATATTTTAGGATATACTAAAAAGGCAGAAAATCTCCCCTAAAAGAGAAGTAGAAACTCAGAGAGGCAGAAACTCAGCCGCCCTCCCACCTTTGTTAATGGGCCATTAAGGCCTGCGTCAGTCTATTCTACATAACAAAGATCTACCTCCTTCAGGCAGAGCCATTCAATTGCCCTTCATTGCACCACCCACCAAGTTTCAACCAAACTTAGCACACAGACAACCTACAAAGCTAGCTATGACCTCTGACAACAACCAATCAGAATACTCTTCCTGTGCCTCAGGAAGTTCAAGGCCCAGAAAGGGCACAAAACCCAGGGACTTTCAGCATCTCTTCCCTTTTTCTTCCCAGGAGGAACCCGTCCTGTTCAGGAATAAACCATTTTTCCAAGTGGCTTCCATGTTTCCAGTGTCTTTTTCCCCATTTGGAACTGAATCAGAGGTGGTATTCAGCAGGTTCTGACCAGTTCTGGAGAACCAGTAGCAGAAATGTTGAGTAGTTCGGAGAACCGGCAAATCCCACCTCTGACTGGCCCCGCCCCCATCTATTCTCCGCCTCCCGAGTTCCAGCTGATTGGCTGGGTCTTCTTTGGTTGCCCTGCACAGGAGAACGGAGCTGCAAAGCAGGTTAGTGGGGTGGGGAAGGAATGGGGATTTTGCAGTAACCTTCCCCTGCCACACCCACCAAACCACGCCCACCAAGCCAGGCCACTCCACCAAGCCAGGCCCACAGAACCGGTAGTAAAATCCCATTAACTGAACTGAACCCAGAAGGCTATTTCTTCCAACACAAGGAGCAAATGTTATCCTCTTCTCCTGACGAGCCGAAAAATCATCCTTGCAAGAAGGAAGGATTCGAGTTCAGCATTAAAGGCCTTCCAACCTGCAGATCAACACGTTGATCCCCCCTCCCCATTTCTTTAAACCCTCCCCCCTCCTTATTTTTTGTAAGGCCCCATCCTTCCTCCACCCTAGGCTGCCTCTTACCTCTTTCTGGAGATCGCTGCATGCCAGGGAGCCGGGGAAGGATAAATAAATAACCAAATGGCAAGAAATCACAGTGACATCTGAGCTAGAGTTACATTCCCAGTAATAACTTGCTGTAAATCACGCTGGGTGTGGAGGGCCCATCATTCTTCTCCCCGAATGTCTTCCGCTGGAGTCATGAAGTGAAATGGATTGGAAAGGTGTGGACAGACGCACAGGAATATTTCATACAGGTGAGGAGGAACACATGGAAGGCCAAGGTAGCCTTCTGCAGACCCAGCCATAGGGATCCAGGACCTCAGTTGGAGAGGTAGATTTATAGGTAGCCCCTGAATCACAACGGCTCATTTAGTGACTGTTCAAAGTTACAACGGCTCTGCAAACCTGACCTATGACCATTTTTCACACTGATGACCATTGCTGCATCCCCATGATCATTTGATCAAAAATTGAGATGCTTAGCATCTTATGACAATTGCAGCGTCCAGGGGTCATGGGATCGATCCCCTTTTGCGATCTTCTGACAAGCAAAGTCAATGGAGGGAACCAGATTCACTTAACAACCGGGCCATCAAATGGGGCAAAACCCACTCAACAAATGTTCCACGTAGCCGTTCTTTCAATGCATCCTTCAAACCGTGCCCAGGTTCCAATGTGGACAGATGGTCTGGCTCTGCTCAACAGCTAAATGTTTTTACGGATTAACAGAGTTGGAAGGGGTCTGGTAGGTCATCTAGTCCAACTCCCCACCCAAGCAGGAGACCCTACACCAGGCTTGTCCAACCTTTCACCTTCCCTGGGCCACATTAGAAGATGAAAATTTGATTTGGGCCGCACATAAAATAAAATAACAGTAACGATACCTGATCATCCAAAAAAACCATAGAAAACATAGTTAACATATTAAATTTATTTGGAAATGAAGTTAGTGAGATGTTTGACATTGTTTCTCAGCCACCAATGCATCCATATTTGCTTCGATGGAACTTGTTGCAATTCTCAGTGAGTGCTCAAGGTGCTCATCAGATATTTTGGCTCTGACGGCGCCTGCCTTTTCTGTTGCTGCTTGGCGTGGCGCTCGCCTCGCCCCACCTCGCGCCTGCCTCTCCTCCTCCTCCTCCTCGCTGGCTCGTCCTCTTGCACGAAGGTTGGGGTGGGCACTGGGCCGCATTACGAGCTGACCTGGGCCGCATGCGGCCCATGGGCCGCGGGTTGGACAAGCCTGCCCTACACCATTTCTGACAAATGGCAGCCCAATCTCTTCTTGAAAGTCTCAACTGATGGTGCTCCCACAACTTCCAAGGACAAGTTGTTCCATGGGTGGATTGTTCTCACTGTCAGAAAGTTTCTTCTTATTTCCAGATTAAATCTCTCCTTGTTCAGTTTCCATCCATTGCTTCTTGTCTGGCCTTCAGGTGCCTTGGAAAATAGCTTGACCCCCCTTCCTCCTCTCTGTGGCAGCCCCTCAAATATTGGAAGACTGCTATCCTGTCTCCCCTGGTCCTTCTCTTCGCTAGACTAGCCAGGCCCAGTTCCTGTAACCCTTGTTTATGTGTTTTAGTCTCCAGTCCCCTAATCATCCTGGTTGCTCTTCTCTGCACTTTTTCTAGAGTCTCAACATTGTTATAGTGTGGTGACCAAAACTGGATGCAGTATGTTCCTCGGGGACTTTAGGAATCTGGTTTGTTGGAATTCTGAATTGGGCAAGGGAGGGGTAGAGGAGCCCCCTGGCCCTGTTAGCTGAGAATGATGGGAACGATAGTCCGGTTTTACCCGAAAGACACCTGGAGGGAGATGGCCGCATCCGAAAGACGTTTGTTTGGTTCTGTTTTCAGCAGGGGGTTAAAATATATCAGTCTGAAAAGAGCTCAGCTGCAGATGCCAGGGGGACTTTTTAGCACTTTAAATGTCACGATGGTAAGTAAAAATAAAGCCACCCTGTGGCTCCTAAAAGACCAGATCGTTTTAAAGACTGCTTAAAACAGGGTTTCTCAACCGCGCCAGCTGGAAGATGTATGGACTTCAACTCCCAGAATTCTCCAGCCAGCGTATGCTTGGAGTTGAAGTCCACACCATTTTTGAGCTGCCAAGGTGGAGAACATTGCCTTAAGGCTTATTTCCAACGTCCTTTAAAATACTGTTGTTGTTTTGGTTTTTTTTGGCTCAATAAAGAAAGGGTTACAAAATCACAAATCACTCTTGGGACACTCATTTAACTGATAAACTTTCCTGCCTGGCATGAAAAGCAGCCATCTCTATGATCATGTCAAGCGCTCCATCACACATTCCTCTAAGGCAGGGCTCTTCAAACTTGACAGCTTTAAGACTTGTGGACTTCAACTCCCAGAATTCCTCCTCCAGTCATGTTAGCTCAGGAATTCTGGGAGTTGAGGTCCACAAGTCTTAAAACTGCCAAGTTTGAAGACCCTTGCTTTAAGGCAGGGGTCTCCAATCTTGGCAACTTTAAGACTTGTGAACTTCAGCTCCCAGAATTCCTCAGCCAGCAAAACTGACTGTGGAATTCTGGGAGTTGAAGTCCACAAATCTTAAAGTTGCCAAGGTTGGAGACCCCTGCTCTAAGGCACTGTACAAGGTCAATTATAAATAAATATATATTATTTTTTAAAAAATGGGTTATAATTTTACAGAGGGTGCTTTGTTGCCCATGGAAAGACAGAATAGAAATGTTTTAGCTAAACAACAGGGATGGCTCAATAGAAGACCCTCCTCGTTCAATGACAGAGTAGCTGTGAGCTCTAAGTAGCTCTTGACTTGTACCCTTTCTTCAAAAGAATGTTCCATTTCTACATAGAATAGAACAGAATAACAGAGTTGGAAGGGACCTTGGAGGTCTTCTAGTCCAACCCCCTGCTTAGGCAGGATACCCTACACTACCACTGCAGACAAATGGTTGTCCAATCTCTTCTTTAAAAACTTCCAGTGTTGGAGCATTCACAAATTTTGGAGGCAAATTGTTCCACTGGTTAATTGTTCTAACTGTCAGGAAATTTCTCCTTAGTTCTAAGTTGTTTCTCTCCTTGATTAGTTTCCATCCATTGCTTCTTGTTGTGCCCAAACCCTCTTCTTTGTGGTGAAAAACATTGAGATATTGGAGCACTGATACCATGTCACTCCTAATAATCAAACTAGACATAACCAATTCCAGCTACTGTTTTTTTTATTAAGTTTTAGCCTCCAGTCCCCCAATCCTCTTTATTGCTCTTCTCTGCCCTCTTTCTAGAGTTTCAACAACTTTTTTTACACTGAGGTGACCAAAACTGGATGCAGTATTCCAAGTGTGGCCTCCCCAAGACATTATAAAGTGGTATTAATAAAGTGACATTAATAAAGAGGTATTTGTTTAAATAGCTATTTGAAATTACATCAGAACTGAGGGGAAAAAAAAGACTTGTGGCTGGCCTTGGCGTTTACGACCTCTGCAGCATCCACCCATTATGTGATTGAAATTTGGGCACTTGGCAAAAAGGCCCATATCTACAACGGTTGTCGTATCCCAACTGGCTTCCCACAAGTAAAGTAAAAGGAGGGGGAGCTGGTTTCCCTTAACGACCGTGTGATTCACTTAACAACCAGGGCAAGAAAGGTGCAACTATGTTAAGGACGACCTTGCTTAGCAAGAGACAATTATGGCCGTAGGTTGAGGGCTGTCTGTCTGTCCTGTACATTAAAGCGAGACTTCCTGGAATCAAAGGGCCCCAGGAAGAAGAACACATACACCTGTGCTCACCTTGACAGGCCCTTGGCTTGATCAGCCAAGATGGAACCTTCCGGAAGAGATCAAAGTGGATGGCTTTAAGGACACTGCATTCAACAGCAACCACAGCCTGTTAACGGGGAGCCCCGCATCAGGGGATGAGCTCGGTCTAATATTTTATGAATGCCATTTTAAAATAAAATAAAATAGTAAAGTAAAAGAATAAAATAAAATAAATAAAATAATAAAGTAAAGTAAAAGAATAAAATAAAAGAATAAAGTAAAAGAATAAAATAAAATAAAACAGTAATGTAAAAGAATAAAATAAAATAGTAAAGTAAAGTAAAAGAATAAAATATAATATAATAAAGTAAAGTAAAAGAATAAAATAAAATAAAATTCTGGAAGTAGACGTGGAGAACCATCTCCATCCTTGGGCAGATTTCATGAAAGAGCATCGCAATTGCCTTAATCTTCCTCGCTTGAGGGGGGTGGGGGGAGAAGAAAGAGGGGGGGGGGAGGCAGAGCCTGCAACGCAGCACATCAAAGTGGGTCTCCTAAAAGAGGATTCCGTGACTTAAGGATAAGAAAAGCTGAGCTCAGGACGTAAAATCCCTCCCAGCTGGCGGAGGGGCGAGTCTTCTAAACCCAACGGTAGTTTTTTGCTTGAAGCGACTGGTGGGGGCCCCCGTTTTCCCCTCCCCGCTACTTTGTTTCAGGAATCCCCCGGAAATCACCGACCGGCTGTCCGCAAAAAAGCCGCCCTTGCAAAGCCCCCTCCTGCCCCCTCCTTGCGTGGGCCGCCACCAGCGTCCCCCGAGAGACTCAGGGTTGCCTCTTAAGAGCAACTGGGGACATTCCTGGGCAAGCCGTCGGAGAGGGGTGCGGCCGGTGGGGATTCCGCTTAGCAAGCGAGGCGCGACCGCCAGGGACACGGCCGATTGGGCCTCCCCTTGGCCTCTCGGGGGGTGCACCCATGCCCTTCCCCCCCCGCCCCCCGAGAGCCAGACCAAGCGTGGCCCGCCCACGCCCGCGCGTAGCATGGAATCCCCAACGACGCGTCAGTGGGAAAGCCCCCTCGGACCTTTCTTCCTTGTTCGAAGGTAGAAGCTGCCGGGCAATTGCTAAACTTTGGACTTGACCCGATTCAAGATCTCGGGCGGTGAGGATAGCCCCCCCTCCCTCTGCCCCCCTCCCCACCCATCCCCAGCCCTTCGCCATCGCTCACTTCCCCTCTAGAGGTCTATGGAGGTTGTCGGTCCTCCAGGTTGTCCAAAGTTGCTCTTCTTTCTTTCTTTCTTTCTTTCTTTCTTTCTTTCTTTCTTTCTTTCTTTCTTTCTTTCTTTCTTTCTTCCTTCCTTCCTTCCTTCCTTCCTTCCTTCCTTTCTTTTTGCAAAAAAGGCAACTGGGCTTTCTTTGTTTTGCCTTCAGAGGCTTTCGCTTCTCATCCCAGAAGCTTCTTCAGTTTTGACCACTTGACTTATAAGAACTTGAATGTTGACTGTTGCACTGCAAGAACCGAAGAAGCTTCCCGGATGAGAAGCGAAATGCCTTCAAGCAAAAAGCACAAAGTCCAGAGTCGCCTTTTGAAAAAGCACCTTTGGTTCCTCTAAGTGAACCCCCGGGAAGATAGTCTGTGGAGGTTCTCAGTCATCCAGACAACCAATGATTGATGCTTTTTTTCAAAAGGTTTCAAAAAGTTTTCTCTCCCCCCACCCCAAAAAAGTCTGATTGCCTTTTGAAAAAAACACCTCCGAATAATCTCTGTTTTCACCTCCCCTTCTCTTCTCCCTCCCCCTCCCTTCACACGGCCTTTTTCTATATCTCATCCTGTCCTAAAAGTTGCCAACTGATGAAGGAATAAAAGGAAGCGCTCTGGTGATGCAAGGGTCTCTTCTGACCCTACTAGCAATGCTTCACATGTGGATTCCTGGGTAGGCAGCATTTTCCAGCCCACCAAGAGGACATGGCCAAATTCCCCCCCCCCCCCCCCCCCAGGAACCAAAGGGTGAGATAAACAGATGGATTCTTACTACCGAAACGAAAGTCCATTTGTTCCATTTCCTGACTTCTTCAAATTAAATGTCCCCTCCCCACACAAGCCCCACAGAGGCCCTAGGAAAAGAAGGGGATAAATTAATAACTTCTGTTTTTAAAGATGGAAGGGAAACAACAACAGGCGTATAAATATGATTAATCATGATTTGAGCCTGGCAGGACAATGGCTTGGCTTCAGGTTCCAATCAAAAACCGGGCAGCTATGACCAACTAATTATTTTAGGCAATGATCGCTTAGATGGTGCACTTAGGAGAGAGCATTTAAATTTTCGAGCACAGAAGTGTTTCTCTCTTGGCATTTTAAAAAATTCTGTAGCAACATGACATTCCCAAATAAATACATACATACATACATCCATAAAAAGGCTGGATCTAAATAACCCTTTCTCCTGCTTCTGATTTCTGGAGAGCAGTGGGCTGTGGTTCCCAAATTATTTCTTTTCTCCCTTAGGGTTGACAAGTACACTGGGCACAGCGATTAATGGTGGGCATTGGGATGAGTGCATGTTGGGAGGCGTGCAGAAAACTACAATCCAAGCTAAGCAACAGCTGGCAGTGGAGGGGGGAAAAAAATCTGACATTCCTTTTGCCCAAAGCAAAAATCAATGAACTGCAGATTGGAGAACTTTATTGCCAGCAGTTTTGGGGTTTTTTTTTGACCCGCTGTTTTGATCTTAAACAATATTCTCATTCACAGGAGGTTAGCTTATTCAAACGGCAGCGTTCAATGCACTTACGGATAAAGTCAACCCAACTGGAACAGAATGGGCCTTGCTCCAGAGTATTATAGTGTATATGTTTGACCATGTCGGGCAGAGTTTGACTATCTCCAAGTCAGAGAGAGTGGGAAGGAAGAAAAAAAACCCCACCCTTTCACCAGATGATTAATATTTGATAGGCTGATATTAAAGGCAGAGGACTGAATCCATTAAAAAGATATTTCAGCCCTGGATGAAATTCCTTCAGAGGCCAAGAGTCGCTTTAGGAAAAATGAGATTGGAATATCACATAAAACCCCCAAAGGCGTTTGGGCTAAGATGTATGTTCTTCTCTGCTCTCCATCACAATTTTGTGAAAGCATTCTGTGGGAGACATCTTGCAATCTGCCTGGACAGACCAACATCCCATTAGGGCGGTGTTTTTCAAACTTGGCAACTTTTAAAATGCGAGGACTTCGAATTCCCAGAATTCTCCAGCTAGCAATATTACCTGGAGGAATATTTGGGAGTCAAAAGTCCGCCTGTTTTAAAGTTGCCAGATTTTAAAAAACCAACCAACCAACACTGCGCTGCTGATTCAAACCAAATAGCCGTAGCACTTAGACTTATATACCGCTTCACAGTGCTTCACAGCCCTCTTTAAGCGGTTTACAGAGTCAGTGTACTGTCGTCATCCCCCAAACAATTTGGGTCCTCAAATGCTGCCGATAATGACATTTTTCTTCTTCAAACAGGCCCAGAGTTCAGCTAAAAGGGCTCCTGGCTGAAGCCAGAGAAATCTGCTTGTAATTGCAACTGCAGCCAGACAGAAACACCACCAGGAAACCAAGCAGCAACTCTATAACTGCAGAGAGAACTTCAGCTGCAGCTGTGAGCGAGGCTGAATTCTTTCTCTGCTCCGTTCTAATGGAGAACCAGACATTTCCATCTCTTAGGACAGCCAAACCGTTGCATATCAATCCGGCTGGGCACTTTGGGGAAAACCAAAAATCTTTCACCTACCTTTTGGAAATCTCATTCCCATCTCTAGCCCTCGTGGGGCACCAGAGTTACTGCTGTACTCCGCCACCTTCCTCCCACGGCGTCTTAAGTCAATGTGCCGTTCTGACAAAAGCACGCTTGAATTTATCAGGAGGAAGCCGAGCTGTCGTTTATACCAGGGAGAGGAAGTGCTTGTACAGCCCTTTGGGAAGACCCATGCCCCTCCCACTACTAACAAGCTGCTTGGAACCGTAGCCTGCAGGGCAGGTGACTCACCGAACGCATCTTTGGCACAGATAAAAAGATGGTGCACGGGGCCAGTGGGGAAATTTAAAAACATGTTCGATTTCCAGAATTTCAAAACCAATAGCTTCATTTCTCTTTGTAGTTTTGGAGTAAGTGATATCAAGGCTTGTACTCTGAGAGGATTCTCTCACTGTGGTTGGAGGTGATGGGGATTAGTAACTGGAGGACGTTGGGTGGAGACAGAATGGGAAGCAATCAATGGTGGGATTCAAATTATTTTACTACCGGTTCTGTGCGCGTGGCTTGGTGGATGTGGCAGGGGAAGGATACTGCAAGATCCCCATTCCCTCCCCATCCCACTAACCTGCTTTCCAGCTCCGTTCTCCTGTGCAGGGCAACCAAAGAAGACCCGGCCAATCAGCTGGGACTCGGGAGGCGGGGAATAGACAGGGGCGGGGCCAGTCAGAGGTGGCATTTGCCGGTTCTCCGAACTACTCAAAATTTCTGCTACTGGTTCTCCAGAACTGGTCAGAACCTGCTGAATATACAACCTCTGGTAGCAATAACAAACCATGATTAAAGCAGGAGACTGGGTTCTCCTTGCAGGGAGATGCCAATGCCAGAACGACTCTCTAGCTTCCAAATTGCTCTATTAAATATTTCCCAATGCACAGAGATCTTCAACTATCTTCTAACTTAACAGTGTTTCCAACTTTCGTTTTTCTCCCGTGGGGAAAATAAAGATAGGGTCTCATTGGACTCTTCCCTTCCAAATATCTTTGTCGGATATTTCTTTCACACACACGTACAGGGGATCTTAAACCATTTTCCTATTCAATGGCTTTCACGTGTTTTTTCCTCCTGGGAGGAAATAAATTGGGGGGTCTCTTTAGACTCTTTTTCCAAATGGCCCTGTTGGATATTTTGTTTGCACGGACAAGACGTTCCCAGCTTTGTTCTACTTCAACAACTGTGAAACTTTCTTCTGCAGTGGGGAAAATAAACCAAAGGTTTTGTTGGCGTATTCAATCAAGCTTCTTTGCTGATCCATAAATGAGTGAAAATATGAATTCCCACATGGTGGTATTGAGAGAAATATATCCATCTGGTTCAGTTCCAAGCGGGGAGGAAGACACTGGAAACATGGAGGGTGATTGGAAGGATGGTTTATTGATGGACACATGGGTTTGAGATCCTGGGCAGCTGACCACATGGAGTTGAGAGAGAGAGAGAGAGAGAGAGAGAGATTTATACACTCCCTTGGGCCCTGCCCTTGAGCTTCCTGTTCCTGTGCAAGAAATGTATTCAATTGGCTGCTGTCAGACTCCCATGGGGCTATGCAGGGGTCTTCATAACTGAGATTATCTGAGCTCCAAGGTTTGGTTGAAGCCTGGAGGGTGATGCAATGTCCAAGGTGATTTTACAATGCAGTGACCTCTGCTGATAGATAGTCCTATTATGTCCTGGAGGGTCAAGTCTTAATCCCATCCAGGGGTGGGCTTCAAAAATTTTAGCAAAGAGTTCCTCTGCCCGGTGGCTGAGTGGGAGTGGCCAAGGTGGGTGTGGCCTAGTTGGCCTCCTGCATCATGGGGGGGGGGCATTTTTGCCCTCCCTGGGCTCCGGATGCTTTTCTTGAGCCTCCAGGAGAGTTAAAATGGCCTCCCCAGGCTCCGGAGGCCCTCTGGAAGCCGGAAACAGGCCCATTTCTGGCCTTTCCGAACTTTTCGGAGGCTGTTTGTTATCGTCCCCGAGCCTCCACGCATGCCCTGCATTTACCTGCATCCAAAACGGGCCATGTGGGGACTCCTGGGAGGGATGGGTGGGGCGGGGCCAGCCAGGAATGGGATTTAGGGGTTGTCCGAGCTGCGCAGAATCTTAGCTGGGCGGTCTCCTGAACCCCTGCGAACCCCCGGCAGCCCCACCCACCCTGATCCCATCACCCTGGAGCTAAAAGTGTTTTAATTTTGTTGATAGGCTGGCTCAGCGCTTCTCAATGGGCACCAAATACCTGCTGCGGGCAGAGAGCTGAAATTCTTGAGTTTCTGTCCTTAGAAACATGTTTCTCCTTTAGGGTAAAAATATAACATTCTGCCTTTTTTTTTTTTTAACATTTCCTAAAATATTTCATTCTTCTAAGTGGGGTGGGAGCTAACTTTTTTGTACAGTGGGAATAATACCACCAGGGCGTCAAGAAAGGTGGTCAAATGGGGCAAAGCTCCCTTAAGAAATGTCTTGGTTAGCAACATAGGTTTTGAGCTGAATTGTGGTTGTAAGTGGAGGGCCACCTGGGCTTAGGAAGGGAATAAAGGACACTATTTATAGCTCAGAGTGGGAAGGGGGGGGGTCCTCGTTGCTCTCTGCGCTTGCTTGTTTTCCTGCATACGTTTCAATACCCAAACTAGGTAAGATCACCCCTGCTGGTCCTGTTAAT
>NW_020769327.1:247151-262503 GCF_900518735.1 Pseudonaja textilis | reverse complement strand
AGTTGACACTCTTGCTAAATTAACTCTAGGCTCCCTTTTTGAACATCTGTATTCCTTAATATGCCAGGGCTAAATCAGATGGCAGTTATTTTGACAAACTGTAAAATCTACAGAGGGGTCCATGAAAGGGTTGATGAAAGACGTTTGCTGAGCTCTCATAGCATGTAATCTCAACAAAGAGAAACCTGCGATGGCTTATCGGAAGGTCTTAGTTTAGTCATGCTTTGATGATGGCTGAAATCTCAGAAGACACTCGAATGATAAATCCCTCAACCCTGTTTTAGCCTAGCCTGGCAAGTGGTAGAAATCCAGCCTAATATATTTCATTTTAATAACATTTATTTCCTTCCCTTGAGCGGAGATATTGGCTAGAAACCTAGAGCTGTGTTATGAAATGGCTTTTCTTCTCCAGACACAGAAGATCAAGAACATAGGCATTTCCAACTATGCTGTACCATTTAATGTTTACTCCTAACGGAACCGATGAATTACAGTTTGAGCAACTCTTATCTTATTTTAGGCTGCGAGAGCTAAGCTGCAAACGTTTAGATGTGCAATGGGGAAGGGTAAGTGATGCCTGCTGCCCTCTGCCAATCCGTCTGGAGTTTTGCAGCCCTGACCAAATTCTGGTAGCCTGTTTATTTGGACTTGACAAAGACCTCACTGGGAGAATGGCCAATAACATTCTTGAGAATATTCAACTTCTTTTCATGCCCTGGGTAGAGTCGGACTCTGAGGGAGAGGAGGAACAGCCGACAGGGAGTGGAGGTGTGGCTCCGGAGGTTGTGGAGGAGGCTGGGGAAGGGCAGAGGCTGGTTGGGCAGTCAGAGGAAGAACCAGGCCCATCCCCTATCCATCCTAGGACACGCAGGGAGGAACGGAGAAGGAAACAACTTGGCTTACGAGAGAGGAAGTGGCCATGATCCCCCTCATTGGTTGCAGCTGGGGTGTATATAAGAGAAACAGTTAAAACACAGCGTTGCCAGAAGCAGAGCGTGTTTTATTTTGGGCTGAAGTTATCTTGGTTGGCATCCTTCCAACAGACTGTGCCTTGTTATCTCCTTGAAGTTGGTAATTACTTATCTTGGTCCGTTGTGGAAATTTCTTCATTGTAGTTTGGTTTTTTTATCTCACCTCTATCTGCTCATTAAGTTCGGACTGTATTGCTTTCTTTTGAAGACTATTTTTGAATACGTTTTATCTCCCATTGAGAATTATTGAACAGTGGGGTCAAGTTGGAGGCATGAAAGGATATTTATTTACATTTTGGATTTTGGATTTTGTTACGTTTGTGTTACACTTCGGGTCATCACACTTCTGGTGAATATTAGGAAAGCCTTCCAACATCCTCTTAAGGAAAGATAGCTATTAAGGCCCAAGGAACTACATCACAGCAAAAGGTCCAGAGAAAGAGTTAGAAGGAGCAGAATTCCATTGGCAGTTTGCACTGAGTTCTTCGAGCTTTGCAAGATCCAATCTGAATTTTACAGCAAACGTCTCGGTACTAGAATATATGCTTTGGGCTAGTCAATGAGTCGTATTTATGTGGTGTCTTCCTATGGGTTGATTGGTGTGCAGATTGGCTGTTGCTTCCTGGTGCTGCCAAGCTCTCGGCACCTAAGTACAGGGAGTCCACAACTTACGAACAGTTCATTTACTGACCGTTCCAAGTTACAACGGAAAATATGACTTGTGACCAGGGCTGGGCTGCTGGGGGGTTCACAGGGGTTCAGGAGAACCCCCAGCTAAGATTCTGCGCAGTTTGGAGAAACCCCAAATCCCACTCTACCCTGCCCCTCTCCTCCCAGGAGACCCCATGTGGCCTGTTATTGGATGCAGGTAAGTGCAGGGCTTGCACGGGGGCTCGGGGAGGGTGAAAAACGGCCTCCCGGAAATTCAGGAAGGGCGGAAATGGGCCCGTTTCCAGCTTCCAGAGAGCCTCCAGAGCCTGGGGAGGCTGTTTTCACCCTCCCGGAGGCTTGAGGAAAGCCTCTGGAGCCTGGGATCGCCCCCTCCCCCATGATGCAGGAGGCCGACTAGGCCACACCCACCATGGCCATGCCTACTCAGCAACCGGGCAGAGAACCCTTTGCTAAATTTTTTGAAGCCTGCCCCTGCTTATAGCCATGTTTCAGAGTTACAAATATGAGTAACTGACTCCTATTTAGGACGGTGGCAGTGTCCGAGGGTAACGTCCATTGGGAAGCCAGATTCACTTAAGTGTCTCGCTTAGCAACAGAAATTTTGAACTCCACGGTGGCTGTAAAAGGAGGACTATCTGTAAGTGGGTTTTTTTTTCCTTCCCTTGCGTTGAATATTTTCACAAGTGATCAGAAGACTAAACAGCCTCAGAATCGGGCAGATCCTGAAATCCAGTTAGCCTTTTAAGGTCAACCAGGTGGCAATAAAAGCCACCATCCTTGTATTAATGGCTTCTGTGGAAATGAGAGCTTTGCTTAATCCACCTTCACCTTTGCCATATATTGAGGGTTCATCCAAAAATGTTTTTTATGCAGGTTTTCCAGCGCATTGGCTCTCAGAAGGAACCGCCTTCTCTTTTATCTGCCCTAGAGAACAGCTTAGCAAATGTCACCAGTGGAGTCTGAAAAAAAAAGCAGTCATTAGAAAAACAACCAAAAAAAAAGGCTACAGGGATATTCCTGTAAGGGGGAGGGCAGTCAGGATGAATAACTATTACAAAGCAGCGCCTTGAAGTTGGCAGTCGGTGAAGTTAGTGGGAGCAGACAGACCCAGGCCCATAATGAGGCCAGAACATTTATTGTATAGTATTTGTTTCTTTAAAAAAAAGTCTTGCCTTTATTGTTTACAAATAATTCAAGGCAGCAAATGTATGTAATAACTGTTTCCTCCTCCTATTTTCCCCACAACAACAACCCTGTGACACTCAGGGAGGGAGGTTGGGGAGGAAGAGGGAGGGATGGAGAGAGGGGGAGGGTGGGAGGGAGAGAGAGAGACAGACAGATAGGTGATGATAGATAGAAAGACAGACAGACAGATAGGAGGGAGAGAGGGAGGGAGGGACAGGAAGAGAGGGAGGGAGAGAGGGACAGGGAGAAGGTGAGAGGGAGGGAGGGACAGGGAGTGAGAGAGGGAAGGAGTGAGGGACAGAGAGAGGGAGGGAAGGAGAGGGAAGGAGAGAGGGAGAGGGAGGGAGAGAGAGAGAGGGAAGGAGAGAGGGAGGAAGAGAGAGAGACAGACAGATAGGTGATGATAGATAGATAGACAGACAGACAGACAGACAGACAGATAGGAGGGAGAGAGGGAGGGAGGGACAGGAAGAGAGGGAGGGAGAGAGGGACAGGGAGAAGGTGAGAGGGAGGGAGGGACAGGGAGTGAGAGAGGGAAGGAGTGAGGGACAGAGAGAGGGAGGGAAGGAGAGGGAAGGAGAGAGGGAGAGGGAAGGAGAGAGGGAGGAAGAGAGAGAGACAGACAGGTGATGATAGATAGATAGATAGACAGACAGACAGATAGGATAGATAAGATAGTGAGAGATGAGGATGAGGATGGTAGATAAAGATAGATAGATTGATGGATCGATCGATGGATCGATCGATCGATTGATAGATAGATAGAAGCTCAAATTCACCCCAAGTCTTTTTTTTAGGGTTGTTATTAGGGTTGAATGTATGCTTTTGTTTTGTTTCATTTTGTTTGTTTGTTTGACTCTTTTGTATTTTGTTTCTATGATACAACAATAAATAATATATTTTTTTATTTAAAAAATTCACCCAGCCAGCCAACCTAGTGCTGATGGGAGGACTAGAACTCAGTATCTCCCCATTTCTAGCGCAGCACCTTCCCCGCTACCAGCTCTCAGTGTGGAAATGAATTCCCATTACGCTCGTCCTTTCCTCGGTCCTCTTTAAGTTTTAGGCAGGCCTGACCCTGCTTAGCTGGGCCACCAAAATCAGCCAGGATTTGGCTTTAAGAAAGAAACTAAACACCCAAACCTCCCCACAGAGTGCAGCAGTGCTCAATACTGCCCCCCTGTGGGCATGGATGTGAACTTTTAACACAGTTCAAATCAGTCAGTCATTAATACATGTTCTGCCAGAAACTTCTCTGCGGTATTTCAGAGAGGCTTCCGTTTTTCTGCCTTACTTTCAGTGTGCTTGCAAATTTCTTGGATGTTTCTCTTGGGGATGCTTCTGGAAGTGGTGGAAAGACGCTAGCGATGTTGCCATGGCTGCCTTCTGTTACCCTCTACAATGGTACAGGCGACCACAATTTCTGTGGTTAAGCGAGACATGGTTACGGGTTAAGTGAATTTGGCCCCATTTTATCATCCTTTTTTTGGGGGGGGGGGCACAGTTGTGAAGTGAATTGCTGCGGTTGTTCAGTTGGCCATACGGTCACCAAATGCATCTGGCTTCCCCACTGACTTTTTGCTTGTCCGAAGGTCACAAAAAGGAGACACTGTAACCGTCATAAATATGAACCCGTTGTCAAGCATCCAAATGTAAGTCACGTGACCTGGGGAATGCCGCACAGGTCACAAGTGTTGAAAAATTGGCCACAAGTCCCTTTTTCCAGGGCTGTCACTAAATAGAATAACAGAATTGGAAGGGACCTTGGAGGTCTTCTAGTCCAACCCGCTGCTTAGGCAGGAAACCCTACACTACTTCAGACAAATGGTTATCCAACATCTTTTTTAAAAACTTCCAGTGTTGGAGCACCGATAATTTCTGGAGGCAAATTGTTCCACTGATTAATTGTTCCGTCAAGAAATTTCTCCTTAATTCCAGGTTGTTTCTCTTCTTGATTAGAATAATAGAACGGAAGACAATACCTTTATTGTCATTGCATTCCACGAATACAGTGAAATTTGAAAGCTACTCCAGCACAGTGCCCCAAACACCACACCACAATCACACTACAGGGTTTTTAAAAATTAAAATAATAATAATAATAGGACTGGATCACAAATGCACTGTTTGATTATAAGACAATTACTGCCTTGGAAAAGAAACCGTTTCTCAATCTATTAGTCCTCATTTTAAGACACCTATAACGCCTCCCTGATGGTAACGGATCAAAGTATGAATGTCCAGGATGAGAACGGTCTGTGGAGATTTTTAGTATTCTAGAGAGGAGTCTGGTCTTCGCAATCTCTTCCAAAGAAGAAAGAGAGCAACCGATGGTTTTTTTTAATAAACCGATGTGTTTATAACTCTCTGGAGCATCTTTTTATCCAGTGCAGAGCATCCAGCATACCACACCATTACACAGTATGCCAAAATGCTCTCGATGGTAGAACAGTAAAAAGTAACCAACAACTTCTCACCCAGACCACTCTTTAGTTTCCATCCATTGCTTCTTGTCCTGCCTTCAGGTCAGGGATGGGCTGTTACCGGTTCGCACCGGTTCACACGAACTGGATATTAATTTTACATGCAGTTCACTGAACTGGTAGTTGCAATGACTAGCTGGCCCTGCCCACCTCATCCCACCCCTCCCAGAACACTCCACATGGCCCATTTTGGATTCCAGGTAAGTGCAGGACTTGCATGAGGCTCGGGGAGGGGGAAAACAAGGCCTCCCAAAGGCTCTGGAAGGCCGGAAACAGACCCATTTCCGGCCTCCAGGGGGCCTCTGGAGCCCGGGGAGGCCGTTTTTGCCTTCCTGGAGGCTCGAGGAAAGCCTCTGGAACCCCGGGAGGGCAAAAGCACCCACCCCCACCATGATGCAGGAGGCCAACTAGGCCACGCCCACCATGGCCACACCCATCCAGCAACCAGGCAGAGAACTCGTCACTAAAATTTTTGAAGCCCAACCTGAAATCCTACACCACTTCAGACAAATGGTTATCTAATCTCTTCTTTAAAACCTCCCGGTGTTGGAGCATTCACAACTTCTGGAGGCAAGCAGTTCCGCTGATGAATTGTTCTAACTGTCAGGAAATTTAACCTTAGTTCTAGGTTGCTTCTGTCCTTGATTAGTTTCCACCCCATGGCTTCTTGTTCCTGCTCTCAGGTGCTTTGGAGAATAGCTTGGCTCCCTCTTCTTTGGGGCAGCCCCTGCGAAAATGAACTTTTTAAAGTCACGGATTACCTTTATGGATGATAAGAAGATAATATATACTGCCCATCTCACTGTCAAGCATATGCAAGCAGGGAGAAGACCACAGCATGAGCTGAGGAGGGAGGAGGAGAGGGAGGAGGAGCGGCAGATGGTGAGGAAGCAGGCATGAGACAGAGATGGTTGCTCCTGGGATCTTTGTGCCAGGCCTTTCCATACTGGCACTGCCTCCTTTTCTGAAGATACAGCAGCTTGAGGGACTCCATCTCTGGTGATACAAGGCTGGGCCAGCCTGGGTACCAGTGGCAGAAGGAACCACCCACACAAGGGCAGGGGAAGGAAAGCAAATGGGAGAAAGGAAAAAAGTTTCACTGTTTATTTTTAGTTTGAGAACACTGCTAATGCATCTATAGAGGCCCACAGGCAAAGCAAATACAACAATTTTGTAGCTTTTGGCCTATATTGGAGCATGAATATGCAAGGGCTCCTCAAGGCTTGAAAAACATTTCAAGGGTTCCTCCAGGCTCAAAAAGATGGAAAAAGGCAGGTCTGGTCTGCTGAAGATGCCCCGAGAAGCCTCTAAGGCTACCGACTGGTAGAGAGAAGATTTACATTGGAAAATACAGGCTACGGGTATCTGGCGTGTGTATGCATGCAAATATTGTTTGTCTCAAAGGTGCTTTTTCAAAACGCAACTGGACTATCTTTTTTTCCCTTGAGGAAGAAGACATGTTGCTTCTCATCCAAGAAGATTCTTCAGTTCTGACTGGATGAAGGAGGGGATGGAGGGAACTGCATTTCTTTGCAGTCATCTGGTCATTAGTATTCTTTCTGAGAGCCGTTGAGGCCACTTGGGAGGTTTGTCTGTGCCTTCGGGGTCACCTGAATCAGAGTGAAATTGGTTGTGGAATTGTCAAGCGCCGGGGAAATCAGGAGATCCGGGCGGTTCAAATGGGTATAAAGATTTATGGCAAACTTAAGCACTGTACAAGAATCTGAACTACTAACAGTCAAAGCAAATTGGTGG
Source organism: Pseudonaja textilis (assembly GCF_900518735.1). The sequence continues at coordinate 255,437 of NW_020769327.1, read as the reverse complement.
TAGATAAGAGTACAAGGAATTCAAAATGGGCTGGACTTAGATCTCTTGTGTGCACGAAAGGATTCAAGACTGATGACGCATTTGACCCCTCCTTCAGGCTCATCCTGGTCATTTCCTACAGCAGGGGTGTCAAACTCAACTTCATTGAGGGCCACATCAGGGCTATGGTTGACCTCAGGGGGACAGGAGAATGTGGCCAACTGGGTGGGTGTGGCTGACTGGGTGGGCGTGGCCAGCTTGATGTCAGTCCCCAAACATGCTGGCATGTTTCCACTTTGCACTGGGTAGATTGGGCTGAAGTGGTATGAATAGACTGGGCTGAAGCCACACTGGCCCAATGTTTCCTTTTTGCACTGGGTAGACCAGGCCGAAGCGATGCGAATAGACTGGGCCAGAATAGACTTTTTTTTGTGAATATATGTTCTATTTTCATTCATAAACATTTTGAACACAGTGTACTGTCAGGTCATATCATTTGCAAAAAAGCAAAAATAAAAAACAAACAGAAATATCAACATATATACTAGTAACAGTGATGATAGCATAACAAAATAATTTTCACTGCGTTTCTCGTATTGGCTTATTTGGTATTCTATTAATTATATCAACATATTTCTAACTGTCAACCCTCTTTGTATTTAATTCTTACATAACAATAATCTTTCTTCACCTAATTTCTACCTGTTATCTCTAGCCACTCGTAGAATATATTCCATGCTATGTAATATTCTGTGTCTTCTTTATCTTTTATTTTTAATGCCAATCTATTCACCTCTGCACAGTCTAGTATTTTCCAAATTACACCCTCATCTGATGGGATGTTCTCATTTTTCCAATGTTGTGCAAATACAATCCTTGCAGCTGTCAATACGTGCAACGTTAAATATACAGTCCCTTTGTTATATCCTTCAAGTTGTGACAGGGCTGCTCAATCCTAATTTAATTTATATGCTTGCATTGGCTGTCCAGATGCAGTTCCTTGCGGTTTATGACTAGCGCTGCTACAACAAACTTTTACCTAGCTACACCATGCACCCACCTCCTCACTCGCTGTGTACAAAAGCACCCCACTCCGTCTGCACACAATTGTTTCTCCAAAGCTCTCTGCTCTTTTGAAGTAAAAGGGGAAAGGAAATGCTTTCAGCAAATGAACTGAGGACTTATAGAGGGAGTGGGGGAAAAAAGGAACGATTTGTCTTTGTGGCATTCCTATGAATACATATAGCATTGATTAAAGTGATGACACATTCAAAGCTACAGTGAAAGGATGCTTTGCTTTTAATTTTTAATAAACAATATCATTTGGAGTTTCCATCCCTCTCCTGGCAATAACAACTGGGCTGGGTGAGGGTGTATATTCAAATTTACAAATGGGCCTCCACCTTTACTAAGAAACCGATGACCTAAACCATTGTGTTTCATGATAATTAATTTTCTTTCTTGTCACAAACATGTAGGGTTTCTCTAGAATCAGAGAAATATAGGGATCAAAGAAAGGGGAATTACGTCTACAGATCCAAGTCAGTCTAAAAAAAACATAGAAAGAAAGAGAGAGACTTGTGGTTATTTTGGACGTAACGTTTTCTAAAGGCTGCCACCTCTTGAAAAATAGATATGCCGTTTTATTTGATGGCACCATCCGGGCTACCTTCGTTTGTCCTCTATTTTTTTATGACCCTTATCCAGAGCTCTATACCTGTGCTTCGCTATGAAACTATGTAGTCGGACTTAGTTTTGGGGGAGGAAAATAAGGGGAAAGAGTTCTGCCTCTGCCTACCAGCATCCATTGGTATTCATCTGGCTAACGTCCTGTCAGTGTGCGAGAGAGTTGAGGAAACTGAAACAGTATTTGCTGTGTGAGCAAGGAGACAGCAAGGAGCCTGGGTGTGGCTTAGCTCAACTGTTCTGTACTAAAGCTGGTTGCTGCTGTGAAACTAAAACTGAAACTGAAACTCCTCTGCTTGTGTTTTGCATTTGGAACAGATTTCTTTTCAGGTGGGGAGGGGGAGTAGAACTCCTTAGCATCAGAGGGTGTTAATAATAATATATACAAAATACTAATGCTCTGATGGTCATCCTTTCTCAGTGAGCACCTAGAAGCCAAGAGGAACATGCGTGCCAATTTTCAGGTTTGTAGGCTTTATGGTTTTGGAGATTTTGTGATGATGCCTGAGTGGTATTTCGCTTTTATAGAGAGAGGTAGAAAGACAGGAAAAATGTTTTATGCTCCAGTGAGTAAGTACCCTTATCCCCAAACACGATTAGGATTTCTATGCAAACATGTAGATTGAAACCTCTTGGAGCTGTGTTTCTCAACCCCAGCCCCTTTAAGATGTGTGGACTCCAACTCCCAGAATTCCCCAGCCAGTAATGGCTGAAGAATTCTGGGAGTTGAAGTCCACACAGCTTAAAGGGGCTGAGGTTAAGAAAGACTGCCTTAGAGACTAGAAAAGTGCTACTTATGCTGACATTAAAAACTTTTAATGTCACTGCTGATGTTATTAATGTGTAAGAATTTATGATGCTGTTGAGCATGAAAAAAGAACTTGCCTTCTCAGTTTTGTGGAAAGGTGGGACTTTTCCTATGCATTATTTTGCCCCAGGGAAAGTAACTTCTAAAGTTTTGCATTATCATATCAAGAAAGACAAAACAATCCCCAGTGGCTGCTATGGCAAATTAATCATTCTTGGTTGTTTTTTGAACAATTTGGGATTGTATATAATCATCTGAGAGTTTAACCACTGTTTTTCATGACCTTTCACTGAGAATATTCTTTAGAAACTACCACATACAAACCGTTAGGTCCAAAAGAGATGTAAACACTGTCCTGCCTTTCCCATGTACAGAGGCATATATGAACACAGGTGCATCTTGCAATCGGAATGGTTTGGATCTTGAAAAACATGCCATGTATTCGGTGTCACAGGCAAAAAATAATAATGAAACAGAACCTGGGTTCCACTCAACGTCTTGATTTATTTATTTTATTCTTCCCCCACCCACCCCGCCTTGCTTGTCTCTGACTGCAATAAAGCAGAATATGGTGAATTTCTTTAGAAGTTTATATGAAAATATCTCCTAGTAAGGATCCTTCAGTTGTTGATGGGATTCGTTGTCTAGTTTTGAAATAGCAATAGCACTTAGATTTATATACCGCTTCACAGTGCTTTATAGCCCTCTTTAAGTGGTTTACAGAGTCAGCCTATGGCCCCAAACAACCTGAGTCCTCTTTTTACCCACCTCAGAAGGATGGAAGGCTGAGTTAATCTTGAGCCCGGTGAGATCTGAACTGCCAAATTGCAGGCAGCTGGCAGTCAGCAGAAGTAGCCTGCAGTACTGCACTCTAACCACTACGCCTCTGTGGCTCACCGTGGCTTGTAAATGACTACAAATCAAAACTTATTAAATAAAACAATGGTAATTTTATTGACTACTTTGCAAAGAGGGTGCACCAGGCACACACAGGTACAGTGGACACACCTTAAGCCATCAATATACTTTCTTTATATTCCCTTTCACTGTCACAGGTTTACCTCCCACCTTTTCTTCATTGGCTGAGTACTCAGGTCCTCACAGTCTACCCAAGGTGCCTAAAATGAATATTTTTTCCCTGCTTCTTATTTACAATTTATCTCGAATAACTATTAGTTTCTGGGGGATGTCTCTAAGTCAATCACCCTGTCAGTAAATTCTAGATAAATCCAGTTTTGGTCCTAACAGGGTGCGCTTTCATTCCTTTATTCCTATATGCAACTTCAGGTTTAAACAACATGTATGACGTTAGATAGTATATTCCTTATGTCCTTCTACAATTTCTATAAAAACAATATTCTTTTCTCCTTTCCCACAATTTGATCCAGCTTTGGCACCTAGCAAGGTATGTTATTCTAAATCATCACTGACATAATAGGCCACAGAAACAGAACATGGGCTGCTGTTAAAGGCCTGCATCTGACCCTCTTTATACCATTTATACCATTTAAATGTTATTTATTATAACATTTACTTCATGCAATCAAAGCGTTGTATATAGTGTTCCTGCTTCCTGTTTTTCCTCTGCGCAATGGATTGGGCTGAGGGAAAATGGCCGGCCCAAAGTCCCACATCTAGCCTTGTAGGGAGAACTAGAACTCACTGTCTCCTGATTTTCAGGTCAGCATCTTCATCCCTCCATCAAACATGCTCTCACGCTATAGTTAAAGATGGGGGATGAGATGGAGACAAACTAGAAACAGAACTGAGGTAAACGGTTGCCAAGGTCTGTTTGTGTCTTGGTGAGATTCAAATGGGGGAAAGGCCCTTTGTGAATGGGAGTAGCTTCTTGTGAAAAAGGGTTTCTGAATTAAAAACAAGATTTGTGAACTTCAACTCCCGGAATTCCCTGCTGGGCTGGGGAATTCTGGGAGTTGAAGTCCATATATCTTCCAGTTGCCAGAGTTGGGAAACCCTGTGCTAGTGAAAAGTCGAACATCCAATTGAGGTAGATTAACCCCGTTCCTTGGCGAGAGGGAGAAGACACGTCTGCCAAAGCAAAATGCCTCGTGGAGACAGATGGCAGATAGTCTGCACAGCTCTTCCAAACAGTATTCTTGATGGATTTCTCTAGAATACGGATGCACAACTTTAAAAAAAAAATTTTTTTTTCTGGGCTGAGAGCCATATTTGGCCTCGGCGAAGAGGGCCAGAAATTCTGCCCTCCAAAAAAAAAAAAAAAAAAAAAAGAAAGAAAGAAAAAGAAGTAGTGAGCGAGACAAGGACAAAAGCTAAACTTGGATCGGTTTCATTTCCATAACGTTGGCAGTTAATTGAACTTAAATATATGAACCTGATCCCTCTCTGGTTGTGCCCTGAATAATTTTTCTCTGCTGTCACGGTCGACATTTCAATTTGGTAACAACTGCGAGAGATCGCTGGTGGCCACATTGAAAAAGATTGAGGACCACCGTTGGTTGAAGGTTGCAGAAGAAGGCTCCTGCCACAGTGTTCTCTCTTGGCATGGGCAGGAAAACATCCCTGTTGTTATATATGCTGGAGAATTGCGAGCTTCATGCCGTTTTCATTAACCGTAAATGTCTCTGCATATGTAGGGCCTGAGGTGTTTGCAGAAAATCCAAACAGAGAGTAGCGCTTACTTCTACTCGGTTTTGGAAACCCGAGTTGGCTACTGCTTCCATCTGAGTTGTGTAGCTCTGACTGTTTATGCTGGTTCTGATTCTCCTCTGTCTGTGGTTTTAACAATGGCCAATTGAACAGACTTGGCTTTTTTTAAATGGCTGCTCAGACTGTGAGGAGGGATGCGGTGTTATCTCATGCAGTGGAGGTTGAGTATGATAAGAGAACACAGCAAATGGGGAATTATTTCATTATTCCGGCGATGCATTTTTATAGACAGGGCGAGGGAAAAAGGTACCAGTGAGATTGCTTAACCTGGTTCCAAGAAAATGGGATTAGCCTTAGAAGAGCAATGCATTTTCACAAGGAGGAACAGCGGCAGAGTTTAGTCTCTCTGCCTCGACACAGCAAAGTGCCCTGGATTATCATCGCCTGCTGTGCAAATAGCTTTTGGACCGAGGGACTGGCCCTCTAACTAAATCAGCCAAATTTTATATGAGGGATAATTATAGCGCATGCAGAAAACAGAGGGAAGTGATGTGTCACTGGTGAGAAGATGAATAGGAAATGGGAGTGGTGAGTGTGTGCATCTGGTGGTCTCTCACATTGTGACTGTGGGGGCACAGGGTGGCGGGGGGGGGGGGGGGGAATGACGCAATGTCAAATGTAGGAAGTGCTGCACAGTCACCAAACTGTTGCAAAGAGATTGGGCCGAGGGAACACAAAAGAAGGAACAGGACCATTTGATTTGGAAACAGAAACTTGCTGGTCTATTTTTTTTTTTCCTCACCTCTTTGACCTCCCAAATTTTTGGAAACAGAAACTTGATAGTCTTTTTTTTTTTTTTTCCCCTCGCCTTTTTGACCTCCCAAATTCGGGGAAGAAGTAATTCTTTTCTTCTCAGTGAATCTTGGTCCGGGTGTCAAATGCATCATCGGAGTGGACTTTCCTGGCCTTCAGGTTCTTCGAAGCAGAGCAGTGAATAGACCCTCCCCATCGGTGCTTTGAACCAAAAGAGGTACCATCCAATGGACAGTTCTTCCATGTAGTGAATTGGCCTATATAGCTCCTCCGGTTTGTACCCACTTTAAGGGAGCTTGCTTGGGTTTAAAAGAAACCAAATAATGGAATAACAGAGGGACCTTGGAGGTCCTCTAAACCCAACCGCCTGCTCAGATAGGAAACCCTGTATCATTTCAGACAAATGATTGTCTAATCTCTTCTTAAAAGCCTCCAGTGACGGGTCAAGTCATTCCACTGGTTAATTGTTCTCACTGTTAGGAAATTTCTCCTTCATTCTAGGTTGCTTCTCCCCTTCATTAGTTTCCACCCATTGCTTTTTGTCTTGTCTTCTGGTCCTTTGGAGAATAGCTTGACTCCCCCTTCTTTATGGCAGCCCCTGAGATATTGGAACACTGCTATCCAGGTCTGCCCTGGTCTTTCTTTCCACTAGACTAGACAAATCCACTTCCTGCACCCATTTTTCATATGTTTTAGCCTCTAATACTCTAATCATCTTTGTTGCTCTTTTCTGCATTCGTTAACATCTTTTTTTTTATAACATGTTGGCCAAAATTGGCTGCAGTATTCAAAGTGTTGTCTAACTCTCCAAGGCTGGTCATTTAAACTGAAGTTTCAAGTTGGTATTAACAATAAACTTCGCCTGTTTACTCCAACTTCTGTGAACCATTTCACAGATAATGTGTGAGCAGCGCTACAGAGGATCTGCTGAGATAAATTTGTTCTCTTTTGCACTCTTATTGATCGTAACTCTTTTACAGTTTGAGTTACTGGACTGTTTGAATTTCTAATTTGTTTTTTTCTTTCTCTCTAACCAGTGAACCACATGCTGTATCTGGCTCAGGAGTGGCTGCTCTTAATTAAACCTGCTCCAGATCTCATCATGGATACTTTGGGGGCGGGGAGGGGGGAACCCTCAGTTTAGAATCTCTGGACCAAAACTTCAGTTCTGTCCTATAGCATAAGATGGTGCAGTTATCCAAGACAGTCCTGGACTACTAATACATCTTCTTTATTCACAGGCAGGGCTGCCAGTTGACCAGAAATAAAATCCGCTTGCCTTGCTTCTTTGCCTTCCCCAGCAGCTTAAAAATCCCACAAAGCAGAAGGCAAACTCCACTGCAGCATGGCATAAATACCACAACTTGCTGATGTGCGCAAATCTAGCTGCAGTGAAAAAAAAACCACAGTCCCTGAGTTGGTGGGCCCCACTGGCCATCCTTCGCAATGTTTTCTCAGTCTATTGCAAAGTAGACCTCGTTCTTCGGGCACTGGGGTTCAAATACATGGAAACTAGCAGGAAGTAAAGCTCCAGGGTTTTGAGGAAGTCAGTGGGATGCAACTTTGGAGGTTAAACGTCTCAACTTGGTCCAGATGACATATGACTCCAGATGCCATCCCACATCCTGCTGAGGGAGTGGGAGGAAGCAAGTATTTTTTTGGAAGGTCCTTATATTGGTTTGCTTCATTGAGAAACCTGGCTAGGGAAAAACCATGTGGAGCTTTGCCGTGTCCATATTCTGCCTCTTGACTGGTGAGTGTATTTTTAATGGTTTTTCTCAAGAGCCGGTGAGTAAATCTGGGGATTCTGATGTTTTGCATTTAGATTTCTAACTCTATTGTTTTTAGAGATAATTCAAGACAGCAAACATAGCTCATATTCCTTCCTCCTCCTTGTTGTCCCCATGATGACAAACCGTGTGAGGTGGGTTTGGCTGGGAGAGAGAGAGAGTGACTGGCCCAAAGTCACCCAACTGGCTTTCATGCCTAAGGTGGGACTAGAACTCACAGTCTCTGGGTGATGGGCCCAGTAAGTCAGCTGCCTTCCTTGCCTAAGATGGGACTAAAACTCACAAACTCTTGGTTTCTAGTCTGGTGTCTTCTCTACTAGGGTTTATCTTCAGTCCAGGGTGCCACCCCCACGACGATAGAAGAGCCACTTCAACTTGGGATCTTCTAGATGAGTTGAGCCTATGATCTTCACCCTATCCAGACAATGGTGGGCTTGCTTTTTCAATCTCTCTCCCTCCAAGTTGGAAGGAGGCTATTATAGATCTTTCCAGCTGAATCCTCTTTCCACTTTCGTGTGCTTTGTTGAGGAGTGTAGGGGAAGGACTGGCTCCCCAGTGTCAGCCTCTAGCACAGGGGTCTCC
>NW_020769327.1:206299-247051 GCF_900518735.1 Pseudonaja textilis | reverse complement strand
TGGCTATATCTTTTTATTCCAAATCTTTCACACTGGATCACAAGCAGCTCTGCATTGGCTCCCCATATTGAGTCTCCAAATGTTGGACTACAAATCTCATCGCTCAAGCTTAATATCCAAACCAGATGATGACCATAGGGAATGTAGTCTAGCAAATTTTGGGAATCACATCCAATGAATTAGAAAGCTCTGGGGGAAACAGAATCCAATAAGACTTCAATTAGTGCTTTAGAGATTGGTCTATCTAGTCTATGGAGGCTAAATTTTACTTGCTGGAGTAATGCAATTTCTTTTGCTGATTCTTTGTTAGTTACAGTCATTGTATTCACACACAAAGTACTGAACCAGATCAGTTGCAAACATAATGTACCAAGCTTGGATAGCTCTTACATGGGGTTGTATTGAATGTATAAGGGTTATATGATTAGTTACTGGTTCAATGTAACTGTGCAAACCCAAAGCACGGGTTCAGCAGTAACTAGGTGAAGTGTGTGGTTGTGAAACCAACTTTTAGGCGAAAGAAGATTCAGCAGAAATCTTATCTATCTAGAGTGCTACAGCGAGTTTAGTCCAAGTAATATGTTGATTTCCATGTGAAGGTCATATCAAGGTTATCATTAATTGTGAAGTTCCCTGGGTGTCTATTGTCTTCACTGATATAGAGTCACTAATGCTTCTACCAAATAATGGCTAGCTTCACATCACAGACTATGTACGTACACAATAACCCAACCCTTGTATTTGTGAATTTGTGTGACCCTTCATAAATAAAACAAGCCCTTTTCTTGGGATTCTGTTCAGGCAAAAGCTAAATATACCACTTCCTATTAATCATATATATTTTTTTTATCTCTATCAGAAATGTTTCACTATGACAAGTGTCCGCTGGTACTTTGAAAGACAAAGGGAGGAGGCAGTTTTGATAGTATTCTCATTCTGCCTGTGCAAACTGATTCATTCTTTTTTTTTTTAATTAAAAAAACGGACTCTTTCCTTTAATTCTTAGAGGAAAGTCATGACCCTTTCTGAAACTCATAATTTCGGAACACTTGACTTAATATGATGGCCTGAACACCACAGCATTGAGGAATACCACAGCATTTCAATGTATCCATTATGATGCATGAACCTTAGGATATCTAGCTCTGGAAGATGACCGTACTGAACATAAGATTCAAAGCTGAGTTGCTTTAGAGTAACAATCAAATAAAAGAGGGGGAAAGACATTATGGACTTCATAAACAATACTGAACCACTGGGTCTGTCTCCTGAAAAGATCCTTCGTAAAATGTTTTCTCAGAGGAAGAAAAGAGGTGTATATAGGAGAGGATGCGGTGGCTCAGTGGCTAAGACGCTGAGCTTGTCGATCAGAAAGGTTGGCAGTTCGGCTGTTCGAATCCCTAGCACTGTGTAACGGAGTGAGCTCCCGTTACTTGTCCCAGCTTCTGCCAGCCTAGCAGTTCGAAAGCATGTAAAAATGCAAGTAGAAAAATAGGGACCACTTTGGTGGGAAGGTAACAGCGTTTCCGTGCGCCTTCAGCATTTAGTCATGCCAGCCACATGACCACGGAGACGTCTTTGGACAGCGCTGGGGCTCTTCAGCTTAGAAACATAGATGAGCACTGCCCCCTAGAGCCGGAAATGACTACCATGTATGTGCGAGGAGAACCTTTACCTTTACCTTATAGGAGAGGACCTGTATGGACCTATATTGTCCATATGGAGGGGGGGATCTTGGTGGTTATAAAAAGCTGAGCTTCCAGCAACCACCCAGAATTACTGATATTAGTTTTGTGTCTTCCTGCTGCTAATCATAGAACAATTTTCTTTTCAATAGAATAATGAGTACAATCTGTTTCGGTGTAATGTAAGAGAGCTGCTTTTGGTGCTAGCATTCCAACCTGTCTTCAGAATGCGCCTTTTTTTTAAATAATCTAGAATGATAAAAGACAGAATAATCCTCAGCCATATGCTCCTTGTAAACATCACTGCAAATACCTGGCATATGGTCAACCTAATAAACGTATATATGTTTCTATTTATGTACATTATTAACTTCTGAATGTAATACTGAGCTGTTAATTCTTGTGCATTCGTTGTAAGCTGTCAATATTCAGCAAAAGAATTAGCTCTGATGTTGGGAGAAGGGTGGCTTCCCATCTATTTAGGATATTGGTGAGGTGAAGGGGAAGCTACTTCATCAATATGCTTGCATGGGATCTCAGTGGAGAGATAGCTAAAAGCATAAGAAAACCCACTCGCTCAAATCTCAACCCAACCTGTTATGGCTTGTGGCAGCATCAGCGAAGGATTTCTAGGCACAGTTCACACGATCACAGTTCAGTAAAGGAAAATATCTGGCTACCACAAAGAAGAGGGAGCCAAGCTATTCCCCAATGCACCTGAAGGCAGGACAAGAAGCAACAGGTGGAAACTCATCAAGGAGAGAAGCAACTTAGAACTAAGGAGACATTTCCAGCCAGAACAATTAATCAGTGGAACAATTTGCCTCCAGAAGTTGTGAATGCTCCAACACTAGAAGTTTTTAAGGAGAGGTTGGATAACCGTTTGTCTGAAATGGTATAGGGTTTCCTGCCTAGGCAGGGGGTTGGACTAGAAGACCTCCAAGGTCCCTCCCAACTCTCTTATTCTATCAGGAGGGGTCATCTGCCCCTTAGGATTGGCTGACCCCATTTTGAGGTGAACGAAGTCACGCATCCTAAGATCAAGGGCGATCAACTTTATAATCGCCTAAGTCAGCTTTCCACTTGGTGATCCACAACTGAGTGGATATCACCTTGCAGAATTCTTAGTAATAACCTCACTGGCTGGGGAACGCAGGGACTTCAATTTCACACAACATCTGGGCCAGCAAGTCCCAGGTGGACCATTATCTTCTCAGTTGACTCCAGCCAATTTGCAGTTCTTTCAGCTTTCTTCATGTGTCCCTTTCTCCCCTTTGGCTCTCTGTAATCTGGAAGTATTATAAATAATTGCATTCTACGTGGTCTTTAGGGACCTCACAATGCTCTCTCTCTTATTGGCTCCGCGTGCCAACCTCATGTGGGAGGCTGAGCAGAGGGAGCTTGGCCAGATCATGGTGCCCAGGTGGGTTTGTTTTTTTTTTTTTACACAAGCGAGTAAGTTGGTATTCAAAGCCTGATTGGCCCTTTTCTGAGCATTTCACTTGCTCTTAAGTCCTTTATTCCTAATTACTGCTAATTTTCTCCAGCCAGTGCACGCAAACACACCCTGAACCCTCTGGAATGCTATTCTACGTGGCAGCAGTGTTGATGTGTTTGTGGGCACAGCTTGTGCAAACCCCTGATTTAGCTTGAAAGAAGGGGAGGGGGGCATCTCCTGTTTTTTCAGAGGGCAGAAAGTTTTCTGTTTTCTCCAGCGCATGAGAGAGAAAGCTTGAATGAGGCTCAGAGGAACCGAAAATGCTGGCAGCCTTATGCAAGTATCTGGGGGCAGGAAAAGCAGGGGGAGGCGTGCAAGAGGAACTAGTAGTATGAATTTATCTGCAGGGGTGTATACCATAACCACAAACTTCTCCCCCTCCCCTTAGTCTTAGCAAAGTTCAGTAGAGATATAGGCAACTCCGCTTCTTATTTCAAAGCTTTAGCATGCTTTGCCAGCCATAAACCCTCATCTCGGTACTGCACATTAAAGCTTTCCCGTTCATCAAATGACAATAAAAATGGGCAAGACAAGCTGAACTCTTGGGTGTCTGCATGGAAGCAGCCATGCGTTTCTCTTAACCACTGCATGAAATTGAGTTTGGAATGCCTTTTCTGGGATTTTTTTTTTTAATTTCCTGATCTAATTTAATGGTAGGTGATGGTAAGTGGGAACGGCCTTGGGAGGCAGGAGGGTAGGCTGGTAGACTAGGGCAGTGGTCACCAACCGGTGGGCTGGGGACCACTGGTTGTCCGTGAGAAAATTTTGGTGGTCCACAGAGAAATGTCACGCCCAAAGCAATTAATCCAGGCTGCACAGGAACACAAGGCTGTGCCACCCACATGGCCGGCAGGAACACAAGGCTTGCATCACTTGCATTGCGAACAACACAAGGTAGTGAGGGGAGGAGGAAAGGGGTAGAGGGGGGAACTTGCCCCATGCACCTCACCTGGCCACCAGGCTGCTTCTTTCCACCTCTGCTTTTGGCTGCACACAAGGAAAGCAGCAAAGGTCTTTCTTTCTCTCCCCCAAACTCCACCAGAAATGAATCTTTGGGACCCTGCAAGGTCTCCTGCTCCAAGAGGCTGCACCAGCGCAACAAGTCTCCAAAGACTCATTTCTGGTGGAGTTTGGGGGAGAGAAAGAAAGACTTCTGCTGCTTCTGCTGCTTTCCTTGCATGAAGCTAAAAGGCTCTCTCCCTCTCCCTCTCTCTCTCTCACCCTCCCTCCCTCCCTCTCTCTCTCTCCCCCTGAGAACAGAGCTAGAGACGGTATCCTGCGATCCCAAATAAAGAATGATCGATCGGTAGGAAAATGGGGTGGGGAATTTTCCTGCAGACTTTTTGGGGGATTTTCCCAGGGTCTCTGGTCCACGGGATTAAAAATTATGAGTTCGGTGGTCCCTGAGGTCCAAAACAGGTTGGCGACCCCTAGACTAGGCCACCGTAGTGCAAAATATGTCTCAGCCCAAAGAAGGAGAGAAGGCGTGGGCTTTTTTTTCCAGAAGGGGGACCCCCTAGTTTTCCAGAGAATATAAAGAAAAAAAGAAAGGGTTTTTTGAAAAAATACTTTCAAGTTTCAATCATGCAAGATTCTATTAATGTATCCTTACGATAAAGAGAGGCAGGGGGAGTAGGGGAGTGTGGTGGCTGAGTGGTTAAGATGCTGGAAAATCTGGCAGCCCAGGTGTGAGATCCGAGTGTCACAGGGTGAGCTCCCGTCTTCACCCCAGCTCCTGCCAACCTAGCAGTTCGACAGCATGCAAATGTGAATGGACAAATAGGTACCACTTCAGTGGGAAAGTAACAGCGCTCTGTGATGTCATGCTGGCCACATGACCATGGAAATGTCTTTGGATGGTGCTGGCTCAGTGGCCTTGAAATGGAGATGAACACTGCCCCCTATAGTCAGCAAAGAACTAGCGGAGTAAAATCCAGAGGGGCTACTTTTACCTTTACAATGAAGACAGGGTTAGTATTCATAGTTATGCTTCCTGTCTGAATTACCTCGAAAAGCTAACAGGTTTCCACCCAAGGAGTAACTAATTAGCCTTCACTTAGCTATTTTCAAGGTCAGCCAAATGTCTTGAGGTGCTGCCATTTAGCAGGTTGTTAAGACTTTATAATTCTTCCCTGTGTTTTGCTCACAATATGGACATGATTTACCACTGCTTACCCAGCCTGCTTTTGTTAATTCTACCAGATAGACCAGTTTGTCCCCTAATTAAAAGCATTTAAAAAATTGCAATAGCCACTTACAATACAGTGCACACCCCACACTTTTTGCAACTCCCAAAATTCACCCAGAATTCGCAGGACAATTTTTTTTTTCATAGTTTGAGGAAGTCTGCTCAAAACTTTGGTAGGGTTGTACAATAGTAGTTTTTTTTTTTAAAGAGGGGAGAAAATCCATAATGAGACTTTGGACTCCTAGAGATTATATCACAATTTATAATAATAAATGTGAATTTCTAAATGTATTTTTGTTGTGTGATTCAGAGCCTTGTGTGTGATTCAGAGCATCATATAGCAGCTTGGCATGTGTCCATTAATAACTCTATTTCATTCAGTTCCTGTATTCACTTTAAAAGAAGCACTTCAATATTTGGGGGCATCTTTCAACCAAAATTATAACATCCACTTTTAAACAAAGTTGCTCTCTAATAATGACTCCTCTAAAATATGCATTCCTAAAATTATTTCTGCCTTTTAAACGGTTCCTTTTTCTATTTTCTAATCATCGCCTCTGTCATATATTACAAAACGCAGTGCAGTTGGAAATCCAAAGCAAACACTCAACAGCAGAAAGCGCGCTGATTCAGTCGGTTGACTTCAACCTGGGGTTCTCCCATAATTCCACTTCCCCAAATGCAAACTTTCTAACTCAACCAGCTAACCTTTACCCTCCAAACAGCTTGGACTACAATTCCCATCCCTGGTAGCCTCTCCAGGTTTGCAGTGGGAAACGTTGCAAGGGAAGCAACTAGATTGAAGAAAACTGATTTTTTTTTTTTAAATGCAGAGCACTGTTTGTAACTGAGCTGTTGTTTCCTTTCTTTGCAGGATTCAGTGTTGCCGAGGGACCAGGTGAGGCATGCAACTGGAACTGTTTTTTTTTTAAAAAAAATAATGATTTTTATTTTTTTTTAGCAAATGATTCATGAGTAGTGAAAGAGCAGCCAGTTTAACCATGCATATGAAACAGCCCCATTTATTTCTGGCTTTGCTCTACAAAAACCATGCATTTTCCCACCCAATAACAGGCAAGGCCTCCTAGCAAATACGCATTCGGGTCTACCACTTCTGCATTGGGAAGAGTCATCCCAATTTGCATTTAAGCAAATATTCCAGGGTTGTTTATCACGGTACACAATGAACAAGAGCCTTTGGATTTTACAAAGCCGCCAGCTTTCGTTTTCATTTTCAAATAGTTAAATCTGCCGCATGATTCAGAAAAGCTTGTGAGCAAAAATAAAATAAAATAGATTAAATTAAAAAACAACAACAACAACCCAGTGAAATGGCTCACTGCAGCTCTGCTTGTATGAATGGGACATGCTTTCAGTGAAAAATTAAATTTGTTTCAGCTGTGTTTGGTTGAATTATCCCTCAACTGGATGGCTTTTTGCGTGGTAGGCTAAGCTTCATATCAAGGACTTAATAAGTTTCGGAGCCTTATGGGTACATATGGAGAATATTTGTCATGATAGGCCTGGCTATTAAAAATGCCCAGTTATACAAAGCATGCTGACAAAACTGCTCCCCACCACATCTTCTCTAGCTTCTCTGGAAGCAAGTTATGGCATCCATCCAGTTTTGAGCACGTGGGCCTGGCTTGCATGCACAAAGCGTGGTACCAGAGCACCACTCCAGTTGGCCTGGATAAGCTGCCTGTTTGTCCAGGCAGAACAAGAATCTTTTCTCAGGATAGCCTGATAATTTTGTGTATTTGGAAGTGTGAACTGCCACGTAGCCATTAATTACTTTAGAAGGTCCTGCATTTGCACAACCTAAGAACATTTCGCTTATCACAATGAATGAATCCAGCCCAGAGGTGGTATTCAGCCGGTTCTGACCAGTTCTGGAGAACCGGTAGTGGAAATTTTGAGTAGTTCAGAGAACTGGCAAATCTCACCTCTGACTGGCCCTGCCCCCAATCTATTCTCCACCTCCCATTGAGTCCGGGTTGATCGGTTGGGTCTTCTTTGGTTGCCCTGCACAGGAGAACAGAGCTGGAAAGCAGGTTAGTGGGGTGGGAAGAGAATGGGGATTTTGCAGTATCCTTCCCCTGCCACACCCACCAAGCCATGCCTATAGAACCGGTAATACATTTTTTTGAATCCCACCACTGATCCAGCCACATGTTAAAGGTGAACACATTAATAGCAATAGCACTTACACTTATATACTGCTGAACAGTGCTTTGCAACCCTCTCTAAGCAGTTTACAGAGTCAGCTTATTGCCCCCAACAATCTGGGTCCTCATTTTATCCACCTCAGAAGGATGGAAGGCGCAAAAAAGGCCTGAAAAATAGCCTGAAAAAGGCCTGAAAACCATCTGAGAAACTGCCTGAAAACTGTCTGAGAAACAGCCTGAAAAATGGCCTGGAAAAGGCCCCAAAATGGCCTGAAAAAGGCCTGAAAACCAGCTGAGAAACCGCCTGAGAAATGGCCTGAGAAACGGCCTGAAAAACGGCCTGAAAAAGGGCTGAAAAATGGCCTGAAAAAGGCCTGCAAAGCAGTCTGTTTTTTGGCCAATTTTTTGGCCATTTTCTGGCACTTCAGTGCCTGCGAAGACCAGCTGGCCAGAAACCAGAAGAGCAGCTGGCAATGGTGTGCGTGCCCATTGAGAGGGCTCTGCAATGCCACCTCTGGCATGCATGCTGTAGGTTCTCCATCGCAGATATATGGTGTGACCTCTCAGGAACGCAGCTGTAACTGAAGAAATGTAGAAAGGTTACTCCTTGTTGTGCATCTTTGCACCGGATGCCAAAGCAGCAACTGACGTTTCTTGTACAATTAATAGACAACTTCAAGCGAAGTTTCTGTGTAGCCAGCTCGCAGTGTCATCGCTGTTTTTTTTCCAGACGTTTCCTTTTGTTTGAGCTAAACTGAACTCCAAAAGCCTCTGATTTGTTAATGGTTGGTGAAATTGGGAGCAGGACCTTTTACTGAATATTCTTCAGTGGGAGGTGAATTGGACAAAACCATGAGCAGTGCGGGCTGCATTTCCCTTCTTCTTTGCTGAGGCATTTTTGTTGTTTCACTCTTTGTTGACATGGTCCGTGTTTGTGAATACCGATTCAAGGTGCAACAGAAGAGATCCTGAAGTGAGAGCCCAACTCTCTAATTTGCAGTTATTCATTCATTCATTCATTCATTCATTCATTCATTCATTCAAACAAAATAAGAAAGAAACAATAGGACAGGGATGGTAGGCACATTGGTGCGCTTATGCACTCCCCCTACAGACCTCTTAGGAAAGGGGTGAGGTCAATAGTAGACAGTCTAAGGTTAAAGTTTTTGGGGGTTTGGGGAAGAAAACAACGGAGTCAGGTAGAGTGTTCCAGACATTGACCACTCTGTTGCTGAAGTCATATTTCCTGCAATCAAGTTTGGTGCGGTTTACCTTGAGTTTGTATCTATTGTGTGCTCTTGTATTGTTTAGGTTGAAGCTGAAGTATTCATTGACAGGTAGGACATTGCAATAGACAATTTTATGTACTATA
Organism: Pseudonaja textilis; assembly: GCF_900518735.1. The sequence continues at coordinate 238,140 of NW_020769327.1, read as the reverse complement.
CTTAGATCAAACTGAAGGCGGCGTAGTTTTGCAGTTTACACAATGCCTTGGACAAAATAGGTTCTTATCAAGCTTGTTCTTCATGACATTTGACAGGAGGTTGAAATGTTCCTGTGGCTTCTCAAATTGTCCTAAATGTCCTGTCCTTGCCATTTTGTTATTTTGTTGTAGTTTACACATGCATTGAGGCACATCTCCTTAAACACAATTTTACCATTGGAAGAACACACGAAGGTTTCTAGCTTTAAGATCTCCTCAGCTTTCTCCAATCTTCTTCTCATAGCTCTTTCTTTTGCTTTGCTGATAGTCAGTGTGTCATTTCTTTTGGCTGGAGGAAACTGTAATATGAATATCTGTAGCTTCCTTTATGCGGGAAAGAAGGCCTTTAAAAATCTTCATCCAACTGTTCTTAGGTAATATATCGGGCCTGGGTAAGCAACCTTTTTTTCTCATTGCTACTCTTAACAGACCCTAATCTTAAGTGAGCATTTCTCTATCCAGAGGTAGTTAGAAAATCTGGAATTGCAATCTAAAGGCCTCTAGAGCAGGGGTCTCCAACCTTGAAAACTTTACGAGTTGTGGACTTCAACTCCCAGAATTCCGCAGCCAGCAAAGCTGCTGAGGAATTCTGGGAGTTGAAGTCCACAAGTCTTAAAGTTGCCAAGGTTGGAGACCCCTGCTCTAGAGGGTATCAATTTGGAGAAAGCTGATCTGTTTTGGGTATAAGCACTGGAGGTGTGGGTTTACATACACATTTAAAAACCCATCTGGGAGAGGCAGTGTAAAGCTTCAGTTTAGAGTTTCAAATTAAATCTGTTTCACTTTCTGAACCTGGGGATCGGATGAGAAGCCTCTCAGTTGGGAGCCCTTTTTTCAGGTCTGCCAAATTTGGGAAACCGATTCCGATGGTCAGGTAGGCTCACACCAGTGGTTCACATCAGTTCAGCAATTGAATATATTCCAAGGGATGGGCCAAGCTGCACCTGGACTAGAACTGGATATGGGATCAGGGCATTTCTTCAAACGCCTTCTACTCTCTGTTCCAAGCAGAGAGATGCAGGAAAGGAATAGAGAGACCTGGTCTGATATTCTGCAAAATTGTGTTGTAATTGTGGCAGATTGTGTGGACCAGGGGTGGGATTAATTTTTTTTAACTACAGGTTCTATGGGCGTGGCTAGGTGGGCGTGGCTCCCTTCTCCTATGCAGGGCAACCAAAGGACAGCCAGCCAATCATCTGGGACTCAGGATGTAGAGAATAGATGGGGGCGGGGCCAGTCAGAGGTGGGATTTGCCGGTTCTCCGAACTACTCAAAATTTCCGCTGCTTGTTCTCCAGAACTGGTCAGAACCTGCTGAATACCAACCTCTGGTATGGACTTAGCCCTAGGTTGCCGAACGCTGCTGTCATTTTGACAAGAAATGATAAAAAGGCACCTTCTCTGTATTTCATACTTGTATCAAACCAAGGAAACCAACTGACCGTATGTCTGTTCTACAGGAAACCATGGAGACTGTTATCATATTAATACAGGCATCATGATTGGGTTTGTAGTTGGAGATCTTCTTCTCACCCTCCTCCTCCTGCTCCCTGTTTATTGCTGCATCCATCAAAAAAGTGCGAAGAAGAAGAAGAAGAAAAAGGGTAAGTGAACCATGCTTGACAATGGGTTTATTCTGGGGCCAGCAAAAAAGGAGGAAGGAATGGGGAGAATGGCCAATTGGACTCAAGTATTATTTCTGCCTGCCTAACCCAGCTTTCATCAACCTGGGGCCCACCAAATATGCCACATTATAAATCCCAACATCTCTAGTGATGTTCTGTAGAGATTCTCAGCCATCCACAGGTCATGGTTGTCCCAAAGGTGCTTTTTCAAGGAGGCAACTGGGCTTCCTTGTTTTTTTCTTTTGAAGACGTTTCACTTCTCATCTAAAAAGCTTCTTCAGCTCTGACAGAATGGTAGTGGGGAATGGAAGGATTTATATTTCTTCCATTCCAGGAATAATGGACGGAAAACGGAACAAGGAGAGATTTAACCTGGAAAATAAGGAGAAACTTTCTGACAGTGAAAACAATCAACCCATGGAACAGAAATTGCCTTCGGAAGTTGTGGGAGCGCCATCACTTGAGACCTTCAAGAAGAGACTGGACTCCCGTCTGTCAGAAATGGTTGTAGGTCTCCCGCTTGGGCTTGGACTAGATGACCTACAAGGTCCCTTGCAACTCTGATGATCTGTTATCTGTTATCCTTGCAGACAGCTTCTTGGATGAGAAAGCAAAGAATCCTCAAAAGAAAAAACAAACAAGAAATTCCAGTTGCCTCCTGAAAAAGCACCTTTGGGATTTCCAGTGATGCTTTCCTCTTTTAAGTGATCTTAAAAAATTGCCCATTATTTGATGATTCACATAAGTGAGAGATCCTTGGTGCTCTTTTAAGCTTCATGGTTTTCTTGCAGACCTTCCTCATTACCCAAATTAGATGACATCATCAGTGCTAGTAAGCTAGTGGGGTTTGCTCCCAGTTTATAGTCTAGTGGCACCTAAATCCTTAATCCTAACTTAATTCACATAAAATGTGATGTGGAAAGTCATATCCTAATTATCCCAGTTACTAATAACAGGTCAGGTGTTAGGGGTTCGTATCAGGCAAGACTCAGAGGGAGGTGAAGTCCTCAAGGAATCGCTTTATTGGAAATATCATGTTGGCACACATCTAGGGGTGGGTTGCTACCGGTTCACCCCGGTTCAGGTGAACTGGTTGTTAATTTTATGGCCAGTTTGGGAAACTGGCAAGTCCCAACCCTGGTTGGCCCTGCCCACCCCGCTTCTTCCCTCCCAAGAGTCCCCATGTGGCTCATTTTAGATCCCAGATAAGTGCAGGGCCCACATGGAGGCTCAGGAAGGGTGAAAAACGGGCCTCCCGGAGGCTCTGGAAGGCTGGAAATGGACCTGTTTCTGGCCTCCAGAGAACCTCTGGAGCGCAGGGAGGCCGTTTTCGCCCTCTTGGAGGCTTGAGGAAAACCTCCAGAGCCTGGGGAGGGTGAAAATGGTTCCAGGCCATGGAGCAGGAAGCTGACTAGGTCACAGCCACCATAGCCACGCCCACCTAGCAACCAGGCAGAGAACTTGCTGCTAAATTTTTTGAAGCCCAACCCTGCACAGTGTCACCTCTAATAAATCCTTTGAAGTGTTTTGAAGATTGGCTGGAGAATCATGATTTAATTAGGGCAATTGCTGGAATTCCTGATAGCAAGCCAACTCTGGCATACGTAATTTACAGTCACCTAGTTACTATCTGCGAAAACATTTATGGAAAGCAGTTTTGGTTTGCAAGCTGCCGTACTGCTCCCCCCTCCCTTTCCATTGACAACTCTAAAAAGACCATGGAAATATTTTACGAGTTGATACACAGATCTGGTGAAAACCGACTCTAAAAGTTCCCGCGGTTTTCACCTAATTCAAAGTAAACATTTTCCACTTCCTCCACAAACCCTCAGTCACACGGTCCAATCGGCATCCAGTCCAGCTGCTAGATGACCTCAGCCTGCCCTTTCTGAACACTTGCAGGAATGTCCTCAGATCCCAAGGGAAAGCATTTTGTTTTGGCTACAGCACCTCAGCTACCTCTATTCCCCACTCCCCTCCCTATCCCTCAGCTCCAGTCTGGGTCAACACTGAAGTGGAAAATAGGTTTAAAAATGGCCTCACTTCAGTCAACTTCAGGGTTGACATCAGGAGTGCGCAAAGGAGATCAAGAGGTTGGCTGTGGTCCCTGATAGGAGCCACACCTCTTTTCAGGCGCATGGGAAAAAGGTCGCCCCTTCAATGGCATTGTAGCCACTATTTGAACATGATTTCGTCCCACTGAAAATGTCCTCTCTATCATTGCATATTCAGTGAGCATATGTGGGCTTTTCCTCAGCCCCTGACCTTAACTCTCTATCTGTGAAATTGGGCTAGCAGCTATTGCTTTTACCGCAAATATGAACAGGCTGGCAAATTTTTATTATAATTCCTCTCCTAAACTCTAACCCCTGCCTATCATACAGTTACGTGTTCTTTGGCGAGAAAATGCTAACCTTTGTTGTTTCATTCAAAATTATTTTCAATTCATTTAAGTGAGGGCCATTACAACACTGTCCTTTGCATAGAGGCGGGGTTTTTTTTCTAATTAAAGCCAGAATATTAAAGATTAAAAAAAAAACCTATGAAAACTAATTGACACTCCCCCCCTTCGTTCTTTCTACAGAGGAACCAAGGAGTTACGTGAACATGATTGGAATACAGAAATAACCAACCCTTTCCAGTTGGAACTGCATTTGCGCCCTCTGCATCAAATATGATCAGATACCTGTGCTTCTGCAGAATTAAATATCAGAAAGCAGAAAACTGGTCCCTAGGATCGAGCGTCGAAGCCTGGAATTGCCTCTACAATGAACTCTTCCTAAGTGTCTTGGTCACCTCGCCCACCAGAAATAGTTTGCAAATTGTCTAGCACAATATTTTCTTCCTTTCTGCCTTCCCTTCTCTTAGCAGGACCGTTCATCAAGGAACCCCAAAGCCAGAGACGAGGTGACCCTCTCTTTAGATCGCACATCTGGCTGGTCCTTAAACCTTCAATATTGACTGGCATTTGGAACAGCATTGGTTCCTGGTTTGGTTTTTGAAAAAATTATTTCTATGGCTTTTAAAATAATATTGAAAAAAGAGAAAGGAAGAAACAAAACTCAAAGAAAATTGTAATGCAAATACATATGTGCGTACAAGACACATAAAAGTGTCTTAAAAATGAAAAAAAAATATAGAAAAGGAAACAAAAAGAAACAAAGTATAATGTATTGTTACGACCATGAGCTGATAAAGTTCTCTATATATGTATATTTAATGTAAATATTATTCAAGTGCTTATATGTTAATTTTTTTAGATAACTATCATTCTTTTTAACCGACTGTTCTTTGTATAAATGAGTTCTGCACTTCATTATACTTGTCTGTACGAAATTTATATCTGTGATGAAGCACTTTTGGAAAATTTGGAAGTGGTTATTTTGACATCTGAACATTCCACAATGGGACATTTTCATCTCTGTTTGTGAACTGGGGACGATTGAAAGATCTAGATTGTTAAAAAGTATGGTTTTCATTTTTAAAGGGGGTTCATGGATGCTGCTTGGGAGAGAAATAGAATAACAGAGTGGGAAGGGACCTTGGAGGTCTTCTAGTCCAACCCACCCCGCTCAAGCAGGAGACCTGGCTTATACCATTTCAAACAAATGATTATCTTAAAAAACAATTTTTTTTACTACCAGTTCTGTGGGCATGGCTTGGTGGGCATGGTGTGGCTTGGTAGGTGTGGCGTGTTTGGTAGGCGTGGCAGGGGAAGGTTACTGCAAAATCCCCATTCCCTCCCCACCCCACTAACCTGCTTTCCAGCTCCGTTCTCCTGTACAGGGCAACCAAAAAAGACCCAGCCAATCAGCTGGGTCTCAGGAGGCGGAGAAGAGATGGGGGCAGGGCCAGTCAGAGGCGGTATTTGCCGGTTCTCCAAACTACTCAAAATTTCCGCTACTGGTTCTCCAGAACTGGTCAGAACCTGCTGAAAACCACCTCTGGTGCTAGAGCACCCATAACTTCTGGAGGCTAGTCGTTCCATGGATTAATTGTTCTAACTGTTCTAATTTCTCTCTAGGTTAAGGAGAATAGATCTAAGGGAGGATTCTTGGGAAATGGGCTTTTGGAATTCTTATGTTATTGATATGATATAAACATATCAAGCAACAGATGAAAATTCTGCTCCCTGGAGAGGGACCATCCAGCTTGCTGCACCATCCATACCGCATATAGATCTGAACTCTGTAACTTAAACTTAATACATAGAAATAGTTGGAATTTTCCTGTCATGGCATCTTAGACTTTCTACAATAAAAATTACTTATCAGGAGTTCCTGGATATTTGTCTACTTGTTTCATAGGCTCATGCAGAGCCTGTTGGAAGAGAAACCTGCCCTGTGTCAATTCTGCTACGGGATTAATAACAAAATGCTTCTTTAAATCAGTTCAGGTTCACTGGCTGCTCAGCTGTCCTAGTCTAGGGAGTCTCTATATTAGAATATAACTGTATTGCTCAGGCCAATAAACACTAGAGGTGCACAAGATACAGTAAATACCAATTATGGGTCCAATTCAATATGTTGGCTATCACCTTTAAAGCAGAAGGTATCTTCAAGACTTCTCACAATTAGCTCTCAACCCTTTGTTTAGGGACTGTTCAATGCTACAATGGCACTAAACAAGGTGATTTACAACTGGTCCTCATACATACGACCATCGTAGCATTCCCCACGGTTGCAATGATCAAAATTTTGGGCCTTTGGTAATCAGCATGCATTTGATGATGGTTTGCAGCATCCTGGGGTCATTCAATTGCCTTTTGCATCTGTCCCATCCAGCTCCCGAGAAGCAAAATAAATGGGGGAAATTGGATTCACTTAATGACCACATGATTCACTTAAGAACTGCAGTGATTTGCTTAGCAACCTTGGCAATAAGGTCATAAAATCCGGCACTAGTCGCTTAATCATCAACTTGCTTCCAAGATAAGTTCTCATCCCCAATTTTGGTTATAAGTTTGAGGACCACCTGAATTCAGACATCAACAAGACTCTCTGCTAAGAGACAGGATTCGGGACTCTACAAAGTGTCCCATCGCTGGAGAAGCTCCATCTATGGAAATGCCATAGCACAGGGGTGTCAAACTCAATTTCATTGGGGCCGCCTCAGGGCTGGGTGGGCGTGGCCGACTGAGTGGGTGTGGCCAACTGGGTGGGCATGGCTGTTTTGATGCCACTCACTGGGTGTGGCCAACTGGGTGGGCGTGGCCAGCTTAACACCGCTCCCCAAACTGCTGGTGTCAGGTTCCAAGAAACGCAACCATTATAAAATGAACTCCAAGGCATTTCAATTCTTCAAAGAACAAGTTTATTAAGTTACACCATCTTGGCACTAACTGGTGGAAAGCCAGTACTGAAAGTTTCCTGGCTTTCCACATCACTATAACTAGGATTTTCACAATTTTTCAAAACAATACATTACATTGTCCAACTGGGATGTGGAATGGTGGCCTGGAAACTTCGCTCCTCCTTCGTCTGGCCAGGCAGCCGTTGGAATGTGGCTAACTCATTGTCCAGCTATGTTGTTTTGGTTGGAACTCCATCCACCTCAGCTCTTCCTCCACCCCCTTCAGGTCCCTAGTACGTCAAACTGGATTCATATAAATAACCCAGATATAAATTAATCTACCATCTAACCAGATTCAGGCTTGACAGCTGGACTGTTTCCTCTTTGCACTGGGTAGACCGGCCTCTTACATTTTCCCCGAGCTGGATCTGACCACATTACGGGCCTTGTGTTTGACACTCCTGCCATAGCACCAGAGGTGATATTCAACAGGTTCTGACCAGTTCTGGAGAACTGATAGCGGAAATTTTGAGTAGTTCGGCGAACCGGCAAATGCCACCTCTGACTGGCCCCGCCCACATCTATTCTCTTCCTCCCAAGTCCCAGCTGATTGGCTGGGTCTCCTTTGGTTGCCCTGCACAGGAGAACGGAGCTGGAAAGCAGGTTAGGGGGGTGGGGAGAGAGTGGCGATTTTGCAGTATCTTTCCCCTACCACACCCACCAAGCCACGCCCACCAAGCCACGCCCACAGAACCGGTAGTAAACATTTTTGAATCCCACCACTGCATAGCACATTGTCTCACTGATGTCTCGCTGACTTTTCTTTGAAGCACCTTGCCCTTGTCAATAAGTATTAACTCTTCTCCAATCTGTTTTCCCAAGCAAGAAAAAGATCATCCCTGGAAAAGCTCTGGGGTGGGGGGGATGTTTTAAAATTTGATTTCTATCCCTGTTGATCAGTGCCATTATATATTATTAAGATCCTGCTTTTAATATTCTGGGTTTTTTTTCCTGCATACACTGCTCTGAACATTGAGAATAGAGGGCCATGGAAATGTTAATTATCTGTAATAAAATAAATGCTACGCTCAGGGCAAAGCATTAGTAGCCCCTACAAAGGGCAGACTGTTGTGAGTCATATGTGAATGGTGACACTCTTGTTTTGCAGTGAAAGCAGAACTTCAGGTACAGAAAGTCCCGGGGCACAGAAGTCACATCCTCACATCCCATTAAAGGATCAAAAGCATCAACCTGGATGAAGGGTCATAACACTTTCAAAATTTGGTAGCATAATGGCCCAGTGCCCTCCTTTTAGTTCACTTTATTGTCATTGCACCTCATCCAACGAAATTAAATACCATCTTCAGTGTATATTATGACTGTGAAAATAAACACAAACACACATCCTTTGCATTCTATACATTAAATTGAAAACCCTTGATCTTGCATTAATATCGCACTATTCAGTAGAATTCAACAGAATTCTACTTGTTCTTCTTAGAAACCTAAAATGTAAAAGGGGGATGAAAAAAGAAATAGTTCTGATAGTGTGGCCAGCCAAAAAAAATGGGAATTATAATTGAATTATAACCAGAGTAACAGTGTTGGAAGGACTGTAGAGATCTGCTATCCCAGGGATCTCCAACCTTGGCAACTTTAAGACTTGTGGACTTCAACTCGCAGAGTTTCTTAGCCAGCTGGCTGAGGAATTCTGGGAGTTGAAGTCCACAAGTCTTAAAGTTGCCAAGGTTGGAGACCCCTGTTCTATCCCAACTCTCTGCTCAAGCAGGGGATCTTGTACCATTTCAGACAAATAGCTGTATAATTTCTTCTTTAAAATCTCCAGGGGTGGAGCACCCACAATTTCTGGAGAAAAGCTGAAGAAATCTTCCATTGTCGGGATATTTCGTGGTCTTAGTTTGGTTCTTTCCTTGGTTAGTTTCCATCCGTTGCTTCTTCTTCTCCTGCCGTTGGTATTTTGTGGCTTCCCACTTAGATATTGGCAGATTGCTATCATGTTGCCCCTAGTCCTTTTCTTCATAAGAGCGGACATACCCAATTTCTGCAGCCGTTCTTCTTGTGTTTTACCTCCAGCTCGCTCCCCTTTGTTACTCCTATCATTTAATAATGTACTTTTTAACAATATAGATTGCCATTTATGCCCCTTATCTTCAAGGCTATCTACCCCTGCTCTAATCCCAACTGAAAAATGTTGCAATACAAATGGTCACATGTAAGCAAAAGGCTCTCTTTTATTTTGGATCTGTGACATGACTCTATCCCACCCCACAAAAGTACTGTGGTGTAGAAATATTCCAGAGGAAATAATCAACTGCACTTGCCCTTCTCTTTAAGTTCAGCAGGGGGAGAATTGAGTTAGAAAGAAACACCTCTGCCCCTGGAGATGTGTGCCTTTACCATTTTTGTGTGGCATTGACTTCCTTTCTTGAGTTGTGGTTTTGGGTAGCCATTCCAATTTGCATGTGCAACCACGACTGATCCATGCTTAAGAAGGAGCTCCCATTTTTCTGTCCTTCCTCCCTTCCTCTTTCTCACCGCAACGATTCAGATCTAAATCTGCAGCCTGTGATTTTGTTGTGTTGGTGTTTTGCACTGATGACACCCAGAGAATTGTAATCTACCGTTTTTCAAAAGGGAAAAGAAGGACCAGGGGTGACAGGATAGCAGTGTTTCAATATCTCAAGGGCTGACCCCAAAGAAGAGGGAGCCAAGCTATTCTCCAAAGCACCAGAAGGCAGGACAAGAAACCATGGGTAGAAACTAATCAAGGAGAGAAACAACTTAGAACTAAGGAGAAATTTCCTGATAGTTAGAACAATTGATCAGTGGAACAATTTGCCTCCAAAAGTTGTGAATGCTCCAACACTGGAAGTTTTTAAGAAGAGATTGGACAACCATTTGTCTGCAGTGGTGGTGTAGGGTATCGTGCCTAAGCAGGGGGTTGGACTAGAAGATCTCCAAGGTCCCTTCCAACTCTGTTATTCTGTTACCCCTGGTGGACATAGATCCATCTACCCAATCTCTCTTTACCTGAGATCCTATTATTTTTGTTCTTCTTTCCGATATGTCAGGTTCCCAGAGAAAATGTGCATTGCTCTTGCTAGTTTTGACTGTTCACAGTGAACTTTTGAAATGAGATTACGGCCTCATTAAGGCTGCACACGGGACCTAAGGTTGCACATTGCTTACCTCTACTTTAGAGGCTTACTGAATCCCCTCACCCCTGGCAGGGTGGCTTGGCTTTTCAGTCTTTAGCTTTATCTCTTACCTTCCTGTTTCTTTTCTTATACAATCCTCATTTGCTGAGGTTGCGTAATGCAGCAAATCGTAAAGAGGCTCTAATTCATAACCCACGCTGGTGCTTGCATACATGTTCATATATTAACTAATTCATACTCAAATTGATGTTAAATCTTTTGCAGCAATTGCAACTTAATTGCAGATTATATTGTCCTAATATTTGGTTGACTCTGGTAGTGTGGTTCCAGAGGGAGATAAAAAAATCCAGAGAGCCAGTTTGGTCTAGGCACCAAACTGGAAAGCAAGAGGCCATGAGATCTAGTTCTGCTTTAGGCATGACAGCCGGCTGGGTGACTTTGGGCCAGTCCTTACCTCTTAGCCCAACTCACCTCCCAACAGTGGTGGGATTCACATTTTCTTTTACTACTGGCTCTGTGGGCATGGCAGGGGAAGGATACTGTAAAATCTCCAGTCAGAGGTAGTAATTTGCTGGTTCTACTCAAAATTTCCACTACCGGTTCCCCAGAACAGGTCAGAACCTGCTGAATACCACCTCTGTCTCACAGGGTTGTTGTAGGGACAACAGTAGGCAGAAGAGGTGTTGGATATGTTTGGATATTAATTGTCTATGGAGATTCTCAATCATCCAGGTCATGGTTGTCTCAAAGGTGTTTTTTTCAAGAGGCAACTGGCCTTCGTTTTCCCTTGAAGACATTTCACTTCTCACCCGAGGAGCTTCTTCAGTTGAGAACTGAACTGAAGAAGCGTCTTGGATGAGAAGGGAAACGTTTTCAAGAAAAACCAAAGCCCAGTTGCCTTTTGGAAAAAAAAAAAAGGCATCTTTGGATATTAATGGCACCTTCATTTATTGGTAAAATCATAAAGGCGGGATACAAATTATAAACAAGGAAACAAATGTCCAGTGAAGGTTTTTTTGCCATTTGCTGTGCCAATTTGTGAATACAGTTGCTTAGATTTATAACTTACAGGACACGCCTCTCTCTTTTCTATGACATTCAAACTGGAGGGGTAAGTCATGTTGCTCCTTTATAGGAGTAATAGATGCATCTACCCAGGGGTGGGATGCAAATATTTTTACTACCGGTTCTATGGGTGTGGCTAGGTGGGAGTGGCTAGGTAGGAGTGGCCATGTGACTCGGTGGGCGTGGCTTTTTTTTCCAGCACCCCACCCTGTTGTTTTTTTTGCAAAAACTCCTCCCAGGAGGCTTCCCTGAGGCCCAGGAGGCAAAAAAAATTGGAGTGCAGGGGTGCAGCAGCTGGGTGAAGCAGTAAGACATTGAGGGGGATCCCAGAAAAGTCGATCATCAAAACAGCTGATTGTCGGGAGGAGAAAAAAAAATGAAATACCCTAAGGAGTGACAGGGCGGGGTGAGTGGGGGAGAATGCAATCAGCAATGTCACTCATGCATGCGTTGTTGTGCGTGCGTGTGTGATAAGGACTGGGAGGGGAGGAATGGATGGAAAGGGGAGCGGCCAGCCAGGGGCGCGATTTGCTGGTTCTCTGAACCGCGCAGAATCATATACTGAACCGGTCTGAACCGGTAGACTCCCAGCCCTGCATCTACCTAATGAAAGAAGATGAGATGGAGAAAAGTCCTGATTCCACTGAGATCCCCAAATATCTCTGAGCAGCCTTGGGTTTTTATGAGCCACCGACATCCTGCTTTCATAACAAAAAATTGTGGTGTGCTCAAGAAAACAGAACCAACTGCTCTGACCCATTTTATCTGACTCCGTCCAGCCTCCCCTTCAGCTTTCAGTCAGAAGAAAAAAAAATAAAGCAAATTTTGAATCAAACATGATCTTAAAACAGACGGAATATTAAGTAATGGAATTCGTTTAACTGACTGCTGATTTCAGCAGAAAAATAAAAGGAACATTAGCTAGAGAACGTAGCCAACAGACATTTCCATCTCGCTCTCGCTCTCCTCTCTTTCTTTGAACATCTGAACTGGATAACTGCCTTTCTTTTTTTCTTGTCTTGTTTGATGGTGTTGTTGTTGTTGTGCGTGACAGAGAATGGAAACTTTAGAAGACGAAGAAAATTGAAAATCAGATGACTCATGTCATCTCATGTGCCTATCTCAGGCCAAGCTTTTTGCAAGAAGGACAGAACCAATGACATTGCGTTTCAAGATGACACAGGAAATGTGGCAATATTGTAGCTGCAGGACACAATAAAGTTGTCTATAGCTCTGCTTACAGCCCTGCCAATTTAACCACGGTTTACACAATCAAAGCAGTTTTCTGCAGGTGCGTGAAATATTGAAGCCTGACCTAGCAAACCAGGGAAGTCTAAATCGAAGACGTTTTCACACAATCACTGGCTATTGTGCAGCCGCACAACCCCTCGGGATTTTTATAAGTTAGTGTGATTGTCCTCACCGATGTGATTTCACCCGTGCACCATGTTTTCTTTTCTTTTTCTTTTTTATTTCTTTATTTTGTAAAGCGGGTTTTAGATAACAGATATAATTGGAAACACGATTAAGAGTACATGAAATGGGTACAAATAAGAGAGAGACATTAGGACAGGGATGGTAGGCACTTTGGTGTGCTTATGCATGCCCCCTAGAGATCTCTTAGGAATGGGGTGAGGTCCACAGTAGACGGTAAGGTACCACGGTAAGGTTGAAGTTTTGGGGGTTTGGGGAAGAGACCACAGAGTCAGGTAGTGCATTCCAGGCATTGACCACTCTGTTGCTGAAGTCGTATTTCCTGCAATCAAGTTTGGACCCATATACCTTACGTATGTATCTATTGTGTGCTTGTGTGTTGTTGTGGTTGAAGCTGAAGTAGTCATTGACAGGGAGGACATTGTAGCAGATTATTTTATGTACTACACTTAGGTCAGGGGTGGGATACGATAGGGTTAACTACCAGTTTGGTGTTTTACAAGGTTTGGGAATTTATGATGTGCTTCCCTGCACACTGTGAGCGCGCGCCTGTAAATCGTCATCAGCACGCTGCGTGCAGAGAAGCAGCCTTTGAAACAGCCCTCTTTTCCTGCTTTTTTAACTGCAGCTGTGCCTTGTTTGGCAGCTGAAGTTGAAAAATCAGGAAATAAAGATCAGGTAAGAGCCCGGGTGGGTGGGCAAAAACATCAGCAGACATAGAACCAGTTCTATGTCTGCTGCTCTTCAGAGCTACCGGTTCTACAGAGGTGGACAGAACCAGTAGAAACCCACCCCTGGCTTAGGTCAGACTGAAGGCAGAGTCCCCAGCCACTTTGCGGCGAAGGGAGTATGTATGTGTGTGTGCGCTCACCCCGAGGCCGCTTTTACTGGCTGATCAAAGTGGCTGGTGACTGCATTTGGGGAGTTTCCATTGCCCGAAAGAGACTGCCTAAAGGCGAGGGGACATGGGCAGCCATGCCTCGCCCTGAAGCGGCTGGGGACTCTGCCTTCAAGGGAGCTTTCGTCTGCCGATAGAAGCGGCCTCGTGGCGAGGGGAGTGTGTGTGTGCGCTCGCCCCGAGGCCGCTTCTACCGGCTGATCGAAGCTCCCTTGAAGGCAGAGTCCCCATCCGCTTCGGGGTGAGGTGCGGCACACACACACTCCCTTCGCTGCGAGGCCGCTTCTATTGGCCGATTGAAGTAGCTGGTGACTGCATTTGGGGAGCTTCTATCACCCAAAAGAGACTGCCCTAAAGGCGAGGGGACACGGGTAGCCACACCACACCCTGAAGCGGCTGGGGACTCTGCCTTCAGGGAGCTTCTATCGGCTATCGGGGTATTCTAGCCTAGGCTACCTGCAGGGCACTCCTAAAGGCAAGTTTTCTCCCCATCCCCCCCGCCCTTCCCCCGCCCATTTCTCTTCACCTCGTGTAATTCTAACAAACGATGTGAGAAATGGTGGGGAAAAGCATGGTTTGGATTGGCCTAAATTTTGGAGGCGGGGCTTAATTTTACCTCATGCCTAGAAATCATGCTGGGCCTTCCTATTGGTGGAGGCCGTATTGTTGGAGAAGCACGGTAGATTGGCAAAAAGCATTTCTCAAACCTGCCGAAAATTGCAAAAAAAAAAAAAGAAGAGAGAAATGATTTGCAAGACCCATGGTATCTGATTTCAAGAGGAAGGAAGGAAGGAAGGAACCTCCAAGGAACAGAGTGGTAGGATGAGGCAAGTGCTCTCATGAAGGAGAAGCTCTTCACCACCCAGTTCCAGGTGAAATCTTGCACAATTGCTCTCCTGATTAGTGCAGCCGTTGAACCAATCCAGCTTGTGAAAACCATCAGTCTAATGGCACATGGAACTACTCGTGTGCATGTTCAACCACAGGATGAAACTGGGTCAACCAAGGAACAGCTGATGTTTAGGGAGCCTCTGGAAGATTCCATCTCAATGGCTTCTTTGTCTCCTTTTTTTTTTTTGAACAAATTTTATTGATTTTCCAAAACAATACACAGACAAACAAAACATAAAATATAATGACATAAGAGTTTTTTTTCTTAAAAAGCCAATACAACATCTTATTTAAAGACAGAATTATTCCAAGTTATCACATTTCCAAACAAGCACAATTTGATATATATATTTACCTTATCTGTTCATCTTCATATCTTATCCCAAACTTCTCTTTATTACTTCCTTTCCTTCTATTTATTCAAATTATATCTCTTTAACTTTAGATTGTGTACATTTTTTATATCCATCTGTCTTATACATTTTCATTATTCTCTTCCAATAAAAAAACAAACAAGACATAAAACATAAAAACATAAACATCTTTTCTGAAAGTTGCTTGATCCCGGGTTAAAACTCATCGTACAGACACCTCTTCAAAAATCATATTCCGCTTCTTTGTCTCCTTTTTGAAATGCATTCTCGTTTCGAAGCAATTTACAGCCTGATTCAATACATGCAAAGGGTTGCTTAAAAAAATGGATCAAAGCATTCATTATTCCGTTGTTTAAAATATGCAAAATACAATAAGCAGCAAAATAAATAAAAAAAGCCTGTAAAAACAAAAGAATCACAGAGGGATGAGCCCATTGGGAGAAATAAAGTCTTTAAGGTGTCATGATTTAAAGTTTCAAAGTGGAGAAACCCTGACTTAAATTTATTGTCCACCCAACTCCAATGCCCGTCTTTATTTGGCACAGGGAAGATAATAAGAATGCTGGTTGCACATCAGTTGGGATATACTTTCTAAATCAGTTTTAAAAGCCTATTTCTGAGTAGGTGCTTTTCCAAAACTTCCTTGGTTATTTTTTTGTCTATGAAAACATTTCACTTCTCATCCAAGAAGCTTCTTCAGGTTTTAATTGATGAGTGGGGAATCCTTGGCTGAGAAACAAGTTTTCAAAGAAAAAAAAATCAAGAAGTCAAATTGCCTTTCAGAAAAGCACTTTTGGAACCACCATGACCTGGAGGATTGAGAATCTTCATAGACTTCTAAGCAGGGGTGGGATTCAAATTTTTTAACAACCGGTTCTGTGAGCATGGCTTAGGTGGTGGGTGTGGCTTGGTGGTCATGTGACTGGGTGGACATGGCTTGGTGGTCATGTTATTGGCTGGGCGTGGCCAACTCAATATCACTCACATCGAGGCACGCATCTCCTCGCCTGGCCTCTCATGACTGTGGGGATGCTGCAACAGGCTGGCTGGAGAATCCTGGGAGTTGAAGTCCACGCATCCTCAAGTTGCCACGGTTGAGAAGCACTGATCTAAATGTTGACACCATTCATGCAGAAAAGGCTGTTTGATCATTTCCTTCTAACCCCACCTCTGTCCCCCACTCCCATATCAATCAACTCAGAGTCTGTAGAGATCCAGGTCCTGGTTGTCCCAAAGGGGCTTTTTTTAGGAGGCAACTGGACTTTTTTGGTTTTTCTTTCGAAAACATTTCGCTTCTCATCCAAGAAGCTTCTTCGGCTCTGATTGGATGGTGGGGAAATGGAAGGATTTACATTCCTTGCAGACAGCTGGCCGTTTGCATTCTTTTAGAGAGTCATTGAGGCCACCTGGAGGTTTATCTGTGTCCGCAGAGTCACCTGAGTAGTTCCTGTAGTCTGCAATTTATAGTGGGGAATGAAAGGATTTATATTCCTTACAGACAGACCCTGAGGACACAGATAAACAGGGGTGGGATTCAAATTTTTAACAATCGGCTCAGTGGGCATGGCTTAGGTGGTGGGTGTGGCTTGGTGGTCATGTGACTGTCTGGGTGTGGCCAACTCTATATCACTCACATCGAGGCACGCATCTCCTCGCCTGGCCTCTCATGACTGTGTAACAGTCGTAAGTGTGAAAAATGGTCATGTCACTTTTTTCAGTGCCATTGTAACATTGAATGGTCACTCCACACAAGGAAAGTACCAGCAAAGAAGGAGAAAAAAACTCCAGAGAAGTTCCAGAGACAGGAAGTCTCGTCCTGCCAAGAATGTAATAAGAGTTAACGGAGAGGCAGTTTTTGTAAGCAACACCAGAATGTTTCCTTCCTGCCTTCCTTACAGGATTAGGCCAGTAATTTCTTCTAACAACCGGTTCTCCAAACTGCTTAGAATGTTAACAACCGGTTCTAGAGAATAGATGTGAACCTGTAGAATCCCACCCCTGCTTCTAAGTACGTCACTTTGCTGCAAAGAATTTGAGACATTTGTGCAGAATCTTTAGTCCAACTTTACAACACAATTGTTTGGATTTTAAGGAATTTATTTTTTTAAAAAATAGTTTTTTATTTTAACAACAAAACAACATAGACATACCACATGTCTATGTTGTTTTGTTGTTAAGATTTTAAGGAATTTATTTTAGGCCTGCCCCAGCCTCAAATTTGGACAATTCCACTTGTAATGTGGGAACCTCACTAAAATAGGGGTCTACCACTATTAGGACAATATAATCCATATAAAAGCTGATCTTATGTTTGGTATTGTTAATTAAAAAACCTCTAATAAGCTGGCTGTGGCTAAGAGTTTTATAAAGGTTCAATGGTGAATGCTCATTCATTCATTCATTCATTCATTCATTCATTCATTCATTCATTCAGCTAATTTCTATCCCACCCAGCTCACTACCCAGAGCAATTCTGGATGAATGAAAGGGTAACTCATAGGCCTTCCTATCTTTGGCCTCTAGTGTGGGAAATGATTCAGTATTTCAAAAATTTGCCATATGTGAAATAAATAAATAAAAATTCCAAATATTTAATTGCACGGTTGCAAAAGAAGTACCATATGTTTGTGGCTGAATTTGTTAATAAATGGATTAATAATACACCCAGATCCCATTTGAAGATGATTTGCCAGTATAATCAAATTGCAGCCATTGCAGCTGATCCAAAAAACCCTAAATATATATATAGTTTGGGTAGCAAAAGGAGCTTTCTTTTGCAATACAGGCCATTCAGAATGTGACGAATTGGATCTGCTATCTGCCTGTCTTTAAGAAAACCTGCTTGCTCAGGATTTATGTAATCCTTCATGAAAGAGTTTTTAGCTTTCTTACCAAACAAGCTGTAAAAATCTTTAACTCTTGATTAAGCTGGGCGAACGGACAATACGATTCTACTAGTCCTGAGTTTAAGAAGCATGGCTGATCTCAAACTGAGATCTCCGATTCCGAAACACTTAAGGCAGAGTTTAAAAGAATCACTAATTTAGGGAAGTCGTAACACTCTGAATTTCTTGGTTGTGCAGCCACCTGGGTGGAGGATGTGTGTGTGTGTGATTTATGCCTTTTTAAATTTGAGATAACGTCTTACACTATACCTCATCTTTCATAAAGGGAGAGTTTAATTAATCTGGATGCTGCTGTCTCCAATCATTTCACCCACCCAGTGTGTTCCAGAAGAGTGGGTTTGCTCTAGTTTCCCCTCCATTAAATGCTGTCATCTTGTGAGAACAAGGGAGCATAATGTTCTGTGCTGTGGCCCCTGCCCTCTGGAACAGCGTCCCCTTTAATGGAATAAGGATGGCATCTTCTCTCTAGGGTCCCGGAACGTCCTTAAGATCTGGCTAGGGTCCTAGGTCTGTGGCTGGAATTTATTAAATTGTCCAAGGCATCTGTTGATTTTGTTGTTTATTAAGCTCATTTTAGTCTGGATTGTCCATCTGATTTAGTGTTTTTGCTATTTTTTATGTTTATTTATTTATTTTATTTATTTGTGTTTATTTCATTTGTCAAACATTTACCAGATAACAACTATAAGTATGAACCTAAACAAGAACAAAAGGAGTAAATACAGATAAATGGAGACAGTAAGACAGGGACAGTAGCAGAGGTGGTATTCAGCAGGTTCTGACCAGTTCTGGAGAACCGGTAGCGGAAATTTTGAGTACTTTAGAGAACTGGCAAATACCACCTCTGACTGGAGATTTTACAGAATCCTTCCTCTGCCACACCCACCAAACGACACCCACAGAACCGGTAGTAAAAAAAATTGAATCTCACCACTGGTTAGTAGGTTTCTTCCCCAAACCCCAGAAACTTTAACCTTAGACTGTCTACTATTGACCTCACCCCTTTCCTAAGAGGTCTGTAGGGGGTGTGCATAAGCGCACCAACGTGCCTACCGTCCCTGTCCTATTGATTTTTTTTGTTTTTTTTATATGTACCCATTTCATGTATTCATAACTATGTATATACTTATACCTATTATCTTGTAAGCGATTGACAAATCAAATAAATAAAAATAAAAAAAATAGTAGGCACTCTGGTGCGCTTATGCACGCCCCCTTTAAGGACCTCTTGGGAATGGGATGAGGTTCACGGTAGACAATTTGAGGTTGAAACTGTGAGGGGTTGAGGCTGTAACCACGGAATCAGTTAGGGCGTTCCAGGCATTGACCACTCTGTTGTTGAAGTCATATTTTCTGCAGTCGAGTTTGGAGTGATTGACCTTGAGTTTGCATTGGTTATTCGCCCGTGTATGATTGTGATTGAAGCTGATGAAGTCATTGACAGGCAAGATGTTATAGCAGACAATTTTGTGAACTATGCTTAGATCGGACTGCAGGCAGCACGGTTCCAGATTGTCCAGGCCCAAAATTTCAACCCTGGAGGCATAGGGAATTCTATTGTGAATGGAGGAGTGGAGTACTTTTCTCAAGAAATGCCTCTGAACTCATTTTACCTCATTTTACTCTGGATTGTCCACCTGATTTAATGTTTTTGCTATTTTTATGTTTATTTCTAGAGTCCATTGGAGTCCACTGGAGTCGGGTGGGCAATCCATTTAAATCAGGGTTTACCAATCTCAGCTGCTTTCAGACATGTGGACTTCAACTCCCAGAATTCCACAGCCAGTTTCTGGCTAGGGAATTCTGGGTGTTGAAGTCCACATGTCTTAAAGCTGCAGAGCTTGAGAAATACTGATTTACATGAATAAATTTGTAATGAGCGTATCAATTTATGATAAGTAATTTTCTTCTCTATGGTGGAAGAAAGGGTAAAGATTGTAAAGATGAAATATCAGAACACTATAAATGAATTTCAATTTCTTAAAAATTCAAAGAAGATCTATAAGGCAAAAGAAAACTAGGGAAAAGTGTTACAGAGTTCTTCTTATCTCCAAATTATTCTAATGCCGTTATGATCTTTACCTGCCTATGTGGCTCTGTGTTCATTTCCTCTCCACCCCCCAAAAAATCCATTTGCTATTATCTTGAGCTTTTATTCCCCTGTTCGTAAAAGTGTCTGCATTGTATAAATTAAATTGGTGGCTGTCTTCAAGATTTTTCTTTTCTTCTGTGTGCAGTTTTATATTTTGCCCTTGATCCAGATTCTTCATGAATTGATTCTAATACTTTTTCTTTTTAAAAGTGTTCTTTCATAAAGACTCTCTTCGAAGTGGCTTTTACAATGTCCAGTAATAATGGGATGATGTTAAAAAGCGTCTGAAATGCTCAGTTTTAGTTACTCGATGTTTCCATGTATGCCCCCTGTGTTTCTATGTGCACATGATATGCTGTATTGCTGACTGGCCAATTGCCTGTGAGCTGGGCATGGTGTACGTTCCTCTCCTCCGTTGATGGTACAGCGATTTCCCGAATTTAAAATGCATTCCCAAACACGCCAGTAATACTACTACTAAATTTGTAGATGATACAACAGTGGTGGGACTCATCTCTGTGTGTCATGCCCCTGTCAGAGCCTGAATCCGAGGAGGAAGATGAACAGCTGACAGAGAGTGGGAATGTGGCTCCATTGGCTGTGGAGGAAATTGGGGAAGGGCACAGTCCAGCTGGGCAGAGCAGGGAAGAGAGTTTAAAAGAGATGCAAGCTGAGTGTGGTGTCTGCTGGGAACAAACGGGAGTTTATCTTGTGTTGACTTTGGTTATCTGCGTTCCTGGCATCCTTCCAACCCGGTTGAATTACTGTCATTCCTTCACTTCTGGAATTCCTTCTCTTGCCCTGCCAGACATCACCTCATCTTGCCTTGTTTGGACTTATAGTTACAGTTTTTGTTAACCTCATTTTGGACTTGATTTTCTGCAGCCAAAGGTTGTTCCTGGGAGAGTTTTTCTCCAACCCAGAAGGTAACCAGGTCATTGGGGGCAAAGTTGGAGCTAATAAAGGGACTCCTACTGATTATCTGACTGCGTGCCATGCCCCAGGTCATCATGGTCTGCCTATCAAGATGAGGTGGACCAGTTGCTTTCATGGTGTGGAGTCAATTGGTCCTTAACACCAATAAGACTAAGGAGCTTATAGTCAGGGGTGAGATTCTACCGGTTCATACCGTTTCGGGTGCACATGGAAACATCGAGTAACTAAAACTGAGCGTTTCAGATGCTTTTAAACATCATCCCATTATTATTGGATGTTGTAAAAGCCACTTCGAAGAGAATCTTTATGAAAGAACACTTTTAAAAAGAAAAAGTATTAGAATCAATTCATGAAGAACCTGGATCAAGGGCAAAATATAAAACTGCACACTAGTTTGTCCTTTATTTCTGTGTTTTGCAGCTCAGCTGATTCGTGTGGCACAGTGGATGGCCATGCCTCAGCTGTTTTACTCACCAGGGCTGCAGTAGAAGGTAAGTTTCAGTGCTGAAAATGGGTGTTTTTAAAACATTGCCTGCGTGCGCTCACCGAACTAGTTGTTACAGCGATTGAATTCCATCCCTGATTATAGTAGACTATAGAAGGAACAGATCAGACATCCAGCCCTTGCTTATCATTGGAGACAGAGTGGATCAAGGGGCCAGTTTTAAGTTTCTGGGTGTTCTCATAAAAGAGGACCCGATCTGAGGTGCTCACATTGCAGCACTGATCCAAAGGGCCCAGCAGAGATTATACTACCTGAGACTTTTCAGGAAACAACAAATGAATGAAAAACTGCTGGTGACCTTCTACCGCTGCACCATAGAGAGTATCTTCACTTACTGCACCTCTGTATGGTTTGCCAATTGCACAGAGGCAGATAGGAAAGCACTCCAGAAGGTTAATTTCATTGCCCAGAGGATCATGGGTTGCCCTCTTCTCTCTTTGGAAGAGCTTTATAGCTCCCGCTGCCTTAAAAAAGTTCAAAACATTCTCTAAGATCCATCTCATCCTGGGAACCCTTTTTTTTAACTATTACCATCTGGCAGACGGTCCAGGATAATAAAAACAAGGACAAATAGGCTGAAAAACAGCTTCTATCCCAGAGCAATAACTATACTGAATTCTACTATATAGTGCAATATTAATGCAATATCAGGGGTTTTCAATTCAATTGTATAGAATGCAATGGATGTGTGTATTTTATTTTTTATAGTTATAATAATGTGCATTGAAGATGGTCTTTGATTTCATTGTACGAGGTGCAATGACAACAAAGTAAACTAAACTAAAATCTTTGTTTAAGTTTGGACACCTGGGTTCTGCAATCCAAAAAATGTTCTGCCTTCAGATATGCTTCTCTGCAGCGAGCCAGGAGAGGGAAGTAGCTTGTGGCTTTGAACTGTGTGTGGCTATGTTGCAAGGACACTAATTAAAAAAGAAAACGTGAGGGTATGCCCAATGATTGCCCAACGCTATAGTACAGATTGGTGTGTTTTGTAATTAACCAGTTAGCTAAGATCATGCAGATGGCATATGGGCTTCACTATGCTTTACATTGTCCTGTGAAGTTTTTGGCCTGGCCTAGTTCATCAGAACAGAACAGAATGACAGAGTTGGAAGGGACCTTGGAGGTCTTCTAGTCCAACCACCCTGCTTAGGCAGGCAACCCTACACGACTTCAGACAAATGGTTATCCAATCTCTTCTTAAAAACTTCCAGTGTTGGAGCATTTACAACTTCTGGAGGCAAGCTGTTCCACTGATTAATTGTTCTGGCAGGAAATTTCTCTTTAGTTCTAGGTTGTGGCTCTCCTTGATGAGTTTCCATCCATTGCTTCTTGTCCTGCTTTCAAGGTGTTTTGGAGAATAGGTTGACCCCCACTTCTTTGTGGCAGTCCTTTAGAGATTGGGGCACTGCTACCATGTCATTCCTTAGTCCTTCTTTTCATTACACTAGTCATACCCAATTCCAGCAACTTTTCTTTATATGTTTTAGCCTCCAGTCCCCTAATCATCTTTGTTGCTCTTCTCTGCACTCTTTCTAGAGTCTCAACATCATTTTTATATTGTGGCCACCAAAATGGAATGCAAGTTGGTGAACAAATATTACCTGGCTTCCTTCTCATTTTTTGCTTTTTGGAGTGAAGGAAAAAGAAGAGCCACTATCTAGTAGAGTGGCCAAAGGGCACCTCAGGAGAGGAATTTACAAGAAATTGTAAATTACAAGAAATAGTTCCAGCATTTTAGGAAGGAAGAAGAAACTCTGAAGAGCAGACCAGTGGGATGGAGCAAGTCTTCTCATCAATGACAAAAGGGTCCACCAACTCAGTTCCAGATTAAATCTTGCACCTATGCTGTCCAGTGGCAGGATTCAAATTATTTCTACTACCGGTTCTGTGGGCGTGGCTTGGTGGGCGTGGCAGGGGAAGGATACTGCAAAATCTCTCTTTCCTCCCCATCCCACTAACCTGCTTTCCAGCTCCGTTCTCCTGTGCAGGGCAACCAAAGAAGGACCGGCCAATCAGCTGGGACTTGGGAGGCAGAGAATAGATGGGGGCGGGGCCAGTCACATGCCTGTGTGCACATGATACACAGCACCCCAAACAAGCCAACCCTACGTGAAAGTATCTCATGGTTTATACTTTTCTGGCTGGTTGATGGTTCAGTGTGTAGTACAGGAGTCAGCAACCCACAGCTCTGGAGCCACATGTGGCTCTTTCATCCCCCTGCTGCGCCTCGCTGTTGCCAATCGGCTCCACAATTGATAGGGCTTTAGGTTAGGGCAGGTAGAAGAAGAAGGATGCCACGCTAGGAGGAGACTCTATGGTGGGGAACCGGACTTCCAATTGGCTCCAGAGGGGGAGCTTCCAGTTAGAACCTTTATGGCTCTTTGAGTGTTTAAGGTTCCTGATCCCTGGTGTAGGACAAACCTCCAGTGTTCATTTCGGTATGGGTACCTGGGTCCTGCAGTAGCTTCTATGGGACGGAGCAGAGAACACATGTCCTCCATTGTCAGCTGCACAGCTCTTCAATGAGCCAGCAGGAAATAGCTTGTGGCTTTTACATTTATGCATGGCTATGTTGAAAAGCAGCTAATTAGAAAGAAGGGAAGCACACAGCCAATAACTGCCCAACCCCCGAATGCAGATTGGTACATTTTGTAATTCACTAGCTGCCTAAGATCATGCAGACGGCATATGAATTTCACTGCGGTTTGCATGCCCTGCCCATTTTATTTCGCCCCTGCACAGTTGATGAATCTGATCTTTGCAAGGGAAGGGGCAAAGTTAAAAGCCAATATCTCTAAGTGATCTTGATTAATAATTTGCCCACTGCTGCAGCGGTCTTGATTGAGCTCAACTAAGGCTAAAAGGAATTTCAAGCTTGCATCCAAACTGAACTGGGGTTCCAATAAAGGATAATATTTATAGCTCAAGGTTGAAATGAAGGGTCCTTGGTGCTCTCTGAGCTTGTTCGTTTTCTTGCAGACATTTCATGAACCAAATTAAGTAACATCATCAGTGCTAGAACTGGGGTGTTTAGATTAGATTAACAGAGTTGGAAGGGACCTTGTAGGTCATCTAGTCCAATCTCACCCCCTGCCCAAGCAAGAGACCCTACCCCATTTCTGACAGATGGCAGTCCAATCTCTTCTTGAAAGTTTCCAGGGATGAAGCTCCCATAACTTCCGAGGGCAAGTAGTTCCACTGATGGATTGTTCTCACTGTCAGAAAATTTCTCCTTATTTCTAGATTCAATCTCTCCTTGTTCAGTTTCCATCCATTATTCCTTGTCTGGCCTTCAGGTGCATTGGAAAATAACTTGACTCCTTCCTCCTCTCTGTGGCAGCCCCTCAAATATTGGAACATTGCTATCATGTCTCCCCTGGTCCTTCTCTTCACTCTTCATGTTCTTCATATGTTTTAGTCTCTAATCCCTTAATCATCCTGGTTGCTCTTCTCTGCACTCTTTCTAGAGTCTCAACATCTTTTTTATAGTGTGGGGATCAAAACTGCATGCAGTACTCTAGGTGTGGTCTTACTAAGGCTTTATAAAGTGCTATTAGTACCTCCCTTGATCTTGACTGTATCCCTCTGGCTCTGTTAAATGCATTTTAGGATTGTGTAGGCTTTGTTGGCTGCCGCTGCACATTGCTAGTTCATATTTAATTGGTTGTCCACTAAGACATCAAGATCCCTTTCACGGTTACTGCTATTATGATGGAGAAATCCATTCTGCAGAAATAGCCTTAAGCACAATAGAGCCTGATCACCAGTAAAACAGCTTAGAACTTCTTAACTTTTTAATGGTTTTTCTACATTGCTAGAAACCTGGCAATTAAAAGTCATTGAATGCAGTCATGAGGCAAACTATCTCCATAATTGTTGAAGGATATCACAAGATCAGAGAGATTGTGAAATTTCAGCTGTTGTTTTACTTTTATTTTAAATTTTGTATTTGAGAAATCAAGCTAGGAGACTCTCACAGGTGGGGTGGCCCCAGGGGTGGGATTCTATCAGTTCGCCCCTATTCGCGAGAACCGGTTGTTAACATTCTAAGCAGTTTGGAGAACCGGTTGTTAGAAGAAATTACAGGCCTAATCCTGTAAGAAAGGCAGGAAGGAAACATTCTGGTGTTGCTTACAGAAACTGCCTCTCCGTTAATCCTTATTACATTCTTGGCAGGACTAGACTTCCTGTCTCAGGAACTTCTCAGGAGTTTTTCCCCCCTCCTTTGCTGGTACTTTGCTTGTGTGGAGTGACCATTCAAAGTTACAATGGCACTGAAAAAAGTGACTTATGACCCTTTTTCACACTTACAACTGTCATGAGAGGCCAGGCGAGGAGATGCGTGCCTCCATGTGAGTGATATTGAGTTGTCCACGCTCAGCAAATAACATGACCACCAAGGCACGCCCACCAACTAAGCCACGCCTACAGAACCAGTTGTTAATACATTTGAATCCCACCCCTGGTTTTTCCCCTGTGGCTTCGTGTCTGCCTTATCCTCTCCTGGCTTCTAATATGCCCCTCTAGAGCCTCGGTATACATCCCTGGGCGGCCCTGTGGGGTAATCTTTAATTTAGTTTGAGATGAGAATCCAGCCATTCTCTTGCAGGCTTTTCAAACTGGTGGCCCATGGGCCGGATTCATCCTGCGCAGGCCATGCCCACCCTGGCTCCACAAAGGCAAAAAATCATCATGATATGTCACGATACGTCACATGACGTGATTCAGTTTGACACCCATGCTTTACAGCAATCAGAGGCATGGGATTTTCTCTGTATTTTAGCAAAGCAAACTTTATTGAATGAAAAAAAAACCCTCAATGAAAAAATATACACAAATTATATGCAAAAAAGGTAACAAAAGTAAAGCAAATCCATAAACAATATGCCAACCATGCACTTAAAACAGGAAGCAAAGGAAATGAGGATCTCGTACATCATGGCTGTCCAATCTTGGCAACATTTAAGACTTGTGGACTTCAACTCCCAGAATTCCTCAGCCAGCCATGTTGGTTGGGGGAATTCTGGGAGGTTGAAATTCCACAAGTCCTAAAGTTGCCAAGTTGGATACCCTTGTTTTAGAAGTTCTCTTTCCTTAGGTGATAGAACATCACCTTGCATGTTAGAGGGCCAAGGTTGACCTTCTAGTCTTTCTAATTAAAAGCAGGTTATGGGAAATGCTTCTCCCTGGAACTCAGTGTATACCAGAAGAAGTTAATAAACAAATAGCACTAGTAAAAGCAATTTATACATCTTCCATAACAACCATGCATTTGGGCTTTCCACACCTTTAAAAAATGGTGGAACTTATTGGATTGGAAGTGAATTTAATGAACTCCATTGAAAATCAAATTCATCTGGTTTTAAGACCCTATTAATTTCAATTCATGTAAATTTCCTCAAAATCTAAAGGCAGCTATGTCTGAATTCAATCCTTTTGTTTTTGAGCAAAGAAAAAAGAAACAAAAGGAACTGAGAGGCTTCCATGAAAAAAGAAAATCTAAAAAATACTTTCCCCAAATCTTCCAGGCAGCCTTCTTTGGATATATGGTTATGGGGACAACTCAGGTTCAGTTAGGTCTATGAGTCTGATGAGAGACATGGCCTGGATTGCTATGCGAGAAACTGTCTACTTTGAAATTATTTTGTTATTTATTGATTACATTTTTATGCCGTTCATCTCCTCTATCTGGGCAGAAATAATGTCTCTGTTTGGAGAACAGGGAGTTCACACTTCCTGAAGAACACTTTCAATGGTGTGACCACCAATGAGTGGAATGAATTCATGTAATACTGTCCTAAATGGGTCTATGTTTATTTATTTATTTATTCAATTTATAAGCCACCTCGATTGCCCAAGCATCCTTAGGTGACACACTTATTAAACGAGTAGCAAGTATGGGTAGTGGGGGAAACAGACAGTTTTGAAAATAGAATAAATTTTGATCGAAGTGCAAGATGTTATATAAGGAAAACAGTCAGGTAGAACTTGACAGTGGAAAGCTTGCACACAACAGTTGGAGCTGTTGAAAATGACTTCAATCTCAGAATTTCTTATTTCATATTAGAAGGTCAAGGAAGTGGAGGAAGATTATCTGTAAGAAATTCGGGAAGCTGGATTTTTCAAGTCACTGTATATATCCATTCGCTGACCTTGAAGTTCCTGTGGGATCAGAAAGAGGATGTGTGTGTACATTATCATTCTCCTTTTCTCAAAGAATCCGAAGCTTTGATAAATTAGCAAAATTTTCTTTTGAGCCTGACCAGATGTCTTCAGAAAAATCAAATGCAAATCAGGCATAATATTAACCACCCATCTTCCTATTTCTCCACAATCTATACTCTCCAGAGTATAGATTGTTTGAGAATGTATGAACATTCTATTTAGCCAAGAGATGACAAAAATTATGAATTAGCTGCATTTAGTGTTCCCCTCCTTAGCAACATTTACATATTGCTACATATTGGAAGTAAACAGTCAGACTTTCCGGCAAATCTGTGATAAAATTCTTAGTTATTGGGAATGCTTGGTTGACACCAACTTGATAGCACATAATCAATAACACACATTTAAGTACAGCATGTGTCACGATTGGATTCACGTCGAGTTAAAACTCAACAAATCACCCAGTAGCCTGCATTCTCTCTGACTCGGTTCCTACAACATTGCAAATTCTAAACCTGGCTTAACAAAAGACAACTGTTGTGTTCAAAATAACCTGCCCAAATCGTGGATGGTGGTGCAGAATGACGACAAGCTGACCCAGAAACAAACCCAGCCTTACTATCGCATGCGACCTGGCTTCTTGTAGTAGGGCTCCCCTTGTGTGCGTGTGCATGCAATGTTAAATGTCATCAACTCCTTTTTGTTCCCTCCTAGGCTAGTAGAGAAGCTGCAGCTGTCACTCCACAACCCACAATAGAGACCATAGGAGGAAAAGTAAATATAGAGTTTATACATCATACTTACCTCATAGGGAGATTCATGCTGAGCCTTGTCTGCTAAGAAGAAAGAGAAGGCTGTGAGTGTATGAAACATATTTTTGAGATTCTACCCAAAGAGAATCGAGAGAGGGGAACGGAGGTTGCGTTATCTCATTTGCTGAAAGGATGTGACGCTGAAACTGTGGTTAATGGTTTACTGAAAGGCTGCCACTGCAAGCTAGGATTGCCCAACTTGAATTTTCAGACAATGCCGTCTGACCTTCTTTGGGCTTAAAAATAAAAAGAGGTCCATCTGACCACGTGTTTCAGTGGACACTGACTTCCTTACACAGGAGGTTTTCTGAAGAATTCTAGCTTGCTTCTCTGCTGCCTTCCTCCATTTTAAAGCTCCTTTTATAATACTTCAGGTGACAGATAGAGAAATGATTTATTGATAGATAGATGATAGATAGATATAGATATGATATAAATGTAGATTATGGATATAGATCGATAGATAGAGATAGATCAAGAGAAGCTTTTTAACCCGTTCTCTTCCTTTTCCTCTGCTAAAAAGAAAGCACGGGTCCTTCTCTTTTTTCCAAATGCATTAGGGTTGCGTTATAATCTAGAACAGTTTTTCAAGCATGGCAACTTTAAGATGGGTGGATTTCAACTCCTAGAATTCCCCAGCCAGCCATGGCTTTTGTTAAGCCATGCTGGTTAGGGAATTCTGGGAGATGAAGTCCACCCATCGTCAGTGTTCCAACTAACCAACTTCAAACCAATAAACTCCGAGAGCAAACAATTCCTCAAAGTTCCATTTTATTAGAGTTGTCCTATTGGCACATCTGGGAAAACCCAATTTTGAGAGTTCTGGGTTTTCCCTTCCCAAAAGAGAAATCAAAGATCCATCCCCTGCACCCAATCAGTCCATCCCATGGCCCAAGCAAATCTTCGTCCCAATTGGAGACATCCCTCCAATCGCTCCCCTCCAGGTGCAGGGCAACTTGTCCTTGACTCTCTGAGAAAAGAGTGTTGTTCTGTCTAGTCTTCTATTGCCCCTCCCAAGTTCCCAGGCACTGAATGTGGCAACCTCAAAGCTCCCGAGTAAATTATGGCTTCCAAGGCTGACACCCATCTTAAAGTTGCCGAGTTTGAAAAACTCCGTTTCTACGACCTTGTCTTATGTAGGCTCCGCAAATTGTACTTGGCATGGATGGTATGCTAAAATAGTGAGGGTCAAGGCCAGCCAACACCGTCGACTTTGCCAAGTGCGCATTCAGCACACAGCCATTTGCTGTGGGCACAAAAGTCTCTTTCACTTAGATCCACGCACCATCAAGCACTGACATTTCTTCAAGGGGAAAGTGTGCACTGAGGATGTGGGAATCTCTCCTCCTTACCACTGCTGGTTGCTTGCTGTTTATAGATACAGCTGACCACGTAGTAGACTCCAAGAGCAATGAGCAAAGTCAGGAACAAATCTCCCAGCACGACTCCTGCAATGGTACCGGGATTGATCTGATAGCAATGGCCATAATCTGGGGATTAAAAAGGATAGAACTGTGAGAAGCATAGAGACCTGCTTTCTGGGGCTTCATGTATCATTTCAGCCCTAATTTCTTGGCAATGAGAAGCTGGTTCTACCATGAGGTCCTAAGTGCTCTCTGAGCTTGGTTGTTTGCTTGCAAAACAGATGGCTTCATTACCTGGTCAGGTAACACCATCACTGCACTGATGATGTTACCTGGTCAGGTATAGTCAGATGCCTGCAGCAGTGGTGGGATTCAATTTTTTTTTACTACTGGTTCTGTGGGCGTGGCTTGGTGGGCGTGGTGTGGCTTGGTGGGCGTGGCAGGGGAAGGATACTGCAAAATCCCCATTCCCTTCCTGCCCCACTAACCTGCTTTCCAGCTCCGTTCTCCTGTGCAGGGCAACCAAAGAAGACCCAGCCGATCAGCGGGGACTCGAGAGGTGGAGAATAGAGGGGGGCGGGGCCAGTCAGAGGTGGCATTGGCCGGTTCTCTGAACTACTCAAAATTTCTGCTACCGGTTTTCCACAACTGGTCAGAACCTGCTGAATACCACCTCTAGTCTGCAGCTAAACAACCCAAGCTTGGAGAGAACCAAGAATTCCATAGCTCAGCCTTGAGCTACAGATATTCTTTTCTATTAGGCTGGCCCTACCATTAAGCCAAAATAACCTTCTCTACAGAAACACCCCCAATTTAGGGCAGATGCAACGTTAGGGAGTCTCTTTGCACCTTTCATGCAGCTCTAGGAACGTCAGAAGAGTTAGCAGCAATATGCACATTTTTCTATTTTTTTTTTATCAGATCTTTTTTTACTCACTCTGTTTCCTGCTTGCATTTGCAGCCTAGAATAGTTGCAGCAGGTTCGGGGAAAGCGGGGAAACAATTGGATCAGGGAAGAAACAGTTTTCCATTTTAATTGATTATAATCAAAGATCAGCAGAAGAAAACAGGAAAAGCGAGTCGCGGCTGCTTGGCTTGTTGCTAAATTGGAGTTTTAAAACTTCAGCTTGTAATCTTTATTTATAACTCCAGTGATTGAATGCAGGGATGAGCATTCTTTCACTTTTATAGAATTATAAAGTAGAGTATAGGACCCGCTGCATGTTAAAAAAAAACACCTTTGTGCACAATTCCCCACGTCTCGCTATCTTTTTCAGGTTGTGACCATTTCTGCAAGCTATTTTTCCCCCCTACACATAATGCAGTTTTTTCTATGTGAGTTGCATCATTACGGCTGCTTCCCCATTAACAGCGCAGCTGCAAAATTCGAAATAAGCGGATTTCATTGTACACCCTAAATTTCAAAATTTCGGCCTATCCGTTTAAGAGCAAGGAGTGAAGACATCGCAAAAGGCATTTTTTTCCCCTTTAATAAGGAGCAGACTGAATCTATAAATAAATACAATAGAATGCAGAACTTGGAGACTAGATTGAAAACACCAGATGCTATGCCATTGCTGAGAGCAAGCAGGTGTTGGGTTTGTTCAACAATCTGGAGAAGTCAATACAGCAGTGATGGCGAACCCATGATATGCATGTCAAAGATGTCACACCACATCTTTATGGGGTGGGGGAATGACACACATCAGCATTCATCAACACCCGACAACAACTTTTCTCAAAAAGCACCCCCCCCCCGCTCTTTCTCACATGATTTTCAGAGGCCGTACGAAAACAGGGTGCGTTTTCTTGTGCAGCTCCTGAGGCCTCCAGAAGTGGAGCTTATAAAACTCTTGTGAGAATGAGGTGTGCTTTTGTGAAGTTTTTGAAGGCTGCAGAGGCTGCAGAAGAGCATTCTTTGAAGCTGCTTCAAGAAGGTTAGGGTGACATCATTCCCCAAAGGTCACGTGCCTGAAGAGTGGCACAAGGTGGCCTTCTTCAGTGACAGTGGTGGCACTAGAGTTGAAACTGAGGCCTGGGGTGTTGAGAAATTTTTTTACTTTTGTGTTTCTCTCTGTGTCTCTCTCTCTCTCTCTCTCTTTCTCTCTGTGTGCATCTCTCTTTGTGTCTCTGTCTCTGTCTCTGTCTCTCTCTGTCTCTCTCTCACTCTGTCTCTCTGTCTGTCTCTGTCTCTCTCTCTCTCTCTGTCTGTCTCTCTCTGTTTCTGTCTCTGTCTCTCTCTCTCTCTTTCTCTCTCTGTGT
>NW_020769327.1:173884-198442 GCF_900518735.1 Pseudonaja textilis | reverse complement strand
TAGAATAGAATAGAATAGAATAGAATAGAATAGAATAGAATAGAATACTTTATTGGCCAAATGTGATTGGACACACAAGGAATTTGTCTAGGTGTAAATATTCTCAGTATACAAAAAAGTAAAGATACATTCGTCAAGAATCGAGAATCATAAGGTACGACACTTAATGATAGTCATAGGGTGCCATAAGCAATCAAATCATACTAGGAAACGGTCAATATAGATTATTCTATAAGCGACAAAGTTACAGTCATACAGTCACAAGTGGGAGGGGATGGGCGATAAGGAGTGATGAGAAGATTAATAGTAATAATAGTGCAGACTTCATAAATAGTTGGACAGTGTTGAGGGAATTATTTGTTTAGCAGAGTGATGGCGTTCAGGGAAAAACTGTTCTTGTGTCTAGTTGTTCTGGTGTGCGGTGCTTTATAGTGTTGTTTTGAGGGAAGGAGTTAAAACAGTTTATGTCTGGGATGTGAGGGGTGTGTAAATATTTTCACAGCCCTCTTTTTGGCTCATGCAGTATACAGGTCCTCGATTGAAGGCAGATTGGTAGTAATTGTTTTTTCTGCAGTCCTAATTACTCTCTGGAGTCTGTGTCTGTCTTGTTGGGTTGCAGAACCAAACCAGGCAGTTATAGAGGTGCAGATGACAGACTCAATCATTCCTCTGTAGAACTGGATCAGCAGCTCCTTGGGCAGTTTGAACTTTCTGAGTTGGCACAGAAAGAACTTTCTTTGTTGTGCTTTTTTGATGAGGTTTTTGATGTGAGGTGTCCATTTTAGGTCATGTGATATAGTAGAACCTAGAAATTTGAAGGTCTCTACTGTTGATGCAATGGAGACAGAAAAACTTGGAGGACTGTTTGCACCGATGTATTGGTCTGTAGTTGCAATGTCACATCTCCTCGGACTTGGATGGAATCCTTGGTGCTCTCTAAAATTGGTTGCCTGCTTGCAGTCATTTCATTACCAGATTAGGTAATGTCTTCAAGGCTAGAAGGAAGTAGGGTTTCGTTTGGCTTACTTTAAATGCTGTTTGGCCAAAGAGCCATTAAAAAGGCATCTGAAGTGGCTTTCAAACAACAGCAGCCTATAAACCCATACATAAAAAAGAAAAGTTTACATCAAGAACATGAATGTTTGAAAAAAAAACTGCCTTAGGGAAATTTAAACAAAGTGATGCTGGACAAATATACGTAAAGCAAAGAGCCCTGAGTCATTTACACAAATAGTTATGAACATGGAGAAGATTGCATAAAAGCTCCATGGGTAGGATGCAGGCGTAAGTGGTTTGTTATAATTTCCCCCTGCCTAGGGATTTGTTTCAGAACAGACTATGGATATTACTGCCTCATTGTGCAAACAAGAAATAGACCAGATTTTCTTTTACTGATCTGCAATTCTTAGTCTCCTTGCATGTTGCCTATCCTAATCATCATACCATCAAAAAGATGTTGGGACTCTAGAAAAAGTGCAGAGAAGAGCAACCAGGATGATTAGGGGACTGGAGACTAAAACACAGGAAGAATGGTTACAGGAACTGGCCTTGGCTAGTCTAGGAAAGAGAAGGACCAGGGGAGACATGATAGTGGTCTTCCAATATTTGAGGGGCTGCCGCAGAGAGGAAGGGGTCAAGATATTTTCCAAGGCACCTGAAGGCCAGACAAGGAATAATGGATGGAAACTGAACAAGGAGAGATTCAATCTAGAAATAAGGAGAAATTTTCTGACAGTGAGAAGTATCAACCAATGGAACAGAAGTTGCCAATGGAAGTTGTGGGAGATTGGACTGCTGTTGGAACGCTGACAACTGCCATTTGTCAGAAATGGTGTAGGTCTCCTGCTTGGGCGGTGCGTTGGACTAGATGACCTACAAGGTCCCTTCCAACTCTGTTAATCTGTATTTGTATCTGGATAACTGGTCTATCAAAGATGGCAACTTGTTCTCCAAATAAGACCTTCTGGCAATATTTTTTTAGGGTTTTTTTTCGGGGGTGGGGGTGGGTGGGGAAACAGGACATTTTCAGAACACCTCCAGGAGATTCAGGCATAGAGATCTGCTTCCATGTTCTACTTGCAGACCCAACCTTTGGAAAGCAATCCGTGCCCGAATTCATGTAAAAGCTAGAGGAATTTGATGACAAGATAGCCTTAATGCGTATGGATGGGTTGGGGAGTTGGAGGTTACAATAATCTTTTCCAGGTGACTAGATTTCCATGTTTCTGTGTCCAGAGGAGTTGCCTTCTAGATCAGTCGTTTTGGTGCAGCCGTGAGGCTGATCCTATCTGAAGGCTATGCCTTTCTCAGAAATTAAAACTACAGCTCCATTTAGAGGGAAATTCTGAATGACTAGTTAAATCAGCTTTGATTGTGCTAAGTCTCAAGATAATATAGGTCAATGTATGCTCCGGGATGTCTGGCCCCATCAAATCAAAACACCTAGACTAGAGTTGGTTGCTTTGAAGATTCCACAGGACCTCAGGCTGATCGAAACAACAGTGGGCTTGTATGCCTGTTGGTGGTGCTTTCTGTCCCATTAATTTTGGATAATAGGACATCAGAATTCCGTTGTGGGAAAGCCTGAGAAATGACTAGTACATCTGTAGAATGCAAATTAATTGCACACGATCTAGCTGGGTGCTGATTAAAAAAGGGGGGGAGCGGGACTCTTTTTTTCGGGGGGGGGGGGAATCTAATGTATTAAAATAATTTTAAGTGAAATCTAAAAACGAATGGACTTGAAATGTTGTTCAAGACATGGCAGGCAACATTCCACCCAAACTCCACTAGGAGCACATTAACTTGATGTTTATATGACAACTGACGTGAGCATTTTTAAAATAAAGATAGGATCGCAGGTTGAACCTGCTGTTCCCTCCAAGCAGGGGGGGGAATGCAAACATTGTCAGATGGAGGATAAGGAGAAGTTAGGCTTCACTACTATATAAATGGGTGAAATGAACTCAGCAGTGGGATCCACAGAACCTGCCTGCAGGTGAGAGGACAGACGAGTGAAGGTATAACGGAAGAGGGCACATGCTTGTTCCGTTGGGTGGGATTGCCATGTGTCTAGATGGGTTGAGTAATGCTACTATTCGGGCAACAAGCTGGGAAGTCGTGTCTGACTATAATGGAGTAGACCAGGGGTCTGCAACCTATGGCTCTGGAGCCATATGCGGCTCTTTTGGCCCTCTGCTGTGGCTCCCTGTCAGCTGATCCCACCACTGGCTGGCACCTCCCCATCACTCCTCGCCTGGCCTGAGAAGGTAAGGGTGATGGTGGAGGATGGAGACTCGTTCCATATTCCAGAGCGGGAGGTGACTGGGTGGGGGTGAGTGACGTCGAGTTGTCCATGCCCACCCAGTCACACCGGTTGTTAAATTATTGGCTCCTGGTGTTTTCTTTTTCTGTGGGAAACGGGTCCAAATGGCTCTTTGACTGTTTAAGGTTACAGACCCCTGGAGTAGACCAAGAGCAAACTACAAGCTAAAACAAGCCTAGGGTTTCCTTTCTCTCAAATTGTATAGTTTCAAGAAGAAATTTGGAAATTCGTGGTTTTACTTAGCCCAGTTTTGTCATGTTATCCGGCTAACTATGGCCGATGCTAAATTTGATTTCTCAGCATTTCCAATGAAACAGGTTACTCTGAATGCACCATTGTTGGCTTGAACCAAATCAAGAACGCATATGAAATGCTGAAGAGTTGCTGGTGGTGCAACTATTATTAGGTGTTGTACCTTATGATTCCTGACTCTTGACAAATGTATCTTTTCTTTTATGTACACTGAGAGCATTTGCACCAAGACAAATTCCTTGTGTGACCAATCACACTTGGCCAATAAAGATTTCTATTCTATTCTATGGTGCTAATGTAAACAAAGAGCAAAATTGTTAACTCTTCTTTAAGGTCACTGTGGTGAGAGGAGAAAAAAGAGGGGCACTAGAACCCCCAAGCTAAATGTGGCTCTGCTCCTCTGGCTAACTCAAAGTGTACAACTTCCATTTGTTCGTAAGAAGCATTAAGCTTTGCATGTCATGCTAAAGGTTGCATTGATGTATCAAATTGTGCATGGGCAGGATTCAAGATCAGCCCAATTATTGGCTGGAGATGGATGCCCGAAGCCTCTGTAAGACTCAAACACCTATTTTGTCTCTTTGGCAACCTATGAAAAGGTCTACTGGAAGATGCCAAAGAGGTCCTTGTGGTTTGTATAAAGTTACATGAACTCTGCTCCGGTGCTAAACTATGGTTTGGCACGACATCTTAATGTGTTAGTCTGGTTCACAATACAAAGCCAGAGTGTAATGAATGTGTAAATGAAGGTGAAGATTCAAATCCTTCTTCCCTTGGCACGTTGCTTACTTAAAGGCTGTATTCTTACAAGGAGCATAAAATAAATACAGCTTCTTCTGTTCTTTCAATATGCTGCATACATACTGTAACATAAGACCCTCAGCTTAAAGTAAAGGAATCCTTTCCAGGCCTGGTTTGAAAAAATAAAGAAAATAAGGAAAAGCGGGTGGCTTAAAATTATTCATCCCTTGGATTTTGAGTAGCAGGCACTCCAAGGTCTCCTGATCTCTCTTTCCCGTTATGGTGAGAACTATGGTATTCCTATTTAACTGATTGTTATTTCAAAATGCGTATGTATGTGCATGCATAAAATATACAAATCTGTTCCTTTTTTTATTATGCATGCCTTCTTCTTTCCCATAAGTTTGTTTTATAAGCACTGTGATAATCTAGTTAATTTTTAAGGAGTCACAGGGCTATCTTGTTTTTCTGGGACGATATCAGTAGATTCTTCTAAACTAAGTTCTTAGGAATGCTCTGGAGAATAGCAACAATGGAACCATGATGGACACTCATATCTGCTTTAAGCTTGTTGGCGTTTCAGGTATCGCATCCAAGAACCGTTGGTCTGAAGGCTTTCTCTTTCTTCTTTTTGAACAGCCATGGGGAGGATAAAAGACTTCCTCCTCTGCTTCTGGCTCTGCAGCTCAGCCTTCTGGGGTGAGTAACACCTTTGTTTTGAAGAAACTGTTCCTTGCTCCATCTGTTGAAATATAATTGAACTCTTCTCATCGAGAAAGAGATTGCCACCATCATTTTCATCTTCTTTTAATGACTCCATAATCCCTTGTGGGGTGGAATCTAGGCAACTGAATGGAGCTAGCAGGGTGTTTTAATAGCCAGATGCCCTTCCTGTCACCAGTGTGGAGTTTTGTTCAGCAGATATGTTCTCAGTGTGCCCAGAGAGAGAAATATCTGCCTCTAGGTAGGATTGAACTCACAGCCTCCCGACTGTGAGGTGAGAGCTCCACCTGTAGGCCACTGCACCACTCCCGACAAAGAGATTGCCATGTTCCACTTATTTTAGGATGAGGAACCAGTAAGTGAAGGATGGCCAGTGGTACTCCTTGAGTTAGAAACATCAACAAAAGGCTCACTTAGTGGAAATAGTTAGGAAGAAGAAGGGACCCAAAGTTACTAACTGTGAGAAGTAGAAACTGGTTATTTATGGGGCCATTGTTCTCTTAGAGTCTTGGTGATGCAGTAGTTAGAATGCAGCATTGTAGGCAACTCTGCCCACAGCCTGGAGTTCGATCCTGACATACCGTAAGGTTGATTCAGCCTTCCACTCTTCCAAAGTCAATAAAATGAGGACCCAGATTGTTGGGGGCAATATGCAATTAATGCTTACATTGTAAACCACCCGGAGATCACTGTAAAGCACTATAGCAATAGCACTTAGACTTATATACCACTTTACAGTGCTTCACAGCCCTCTCAAAGCAGTTTACAGAGTCAGCCTATTGCCCCCAACAATCTTGGTCTTCATTTTACCCACCTCGGAAGGATGGAAGGCTGAGTCAACCTTGAGCCTGGTGAGATTCGAACTGCCAAATTGCAGGCAGTCAGCAGTCAGCAGAAGTAGCCTGCAGTTCTGCACTCTAACCACTGCGCCACCATGGCTATGGGCCAGTATATAATCCTAAATGCTATTGCTACATTCTGCTCAGCCATTAAAATCTGGATGAGTTGGTGTGCTCTAGGTACCTCTGTAAATCAGTGGCACCTTGTGGAATTACCTTCTCAGAAGCTGATTCTGCCCTGTGGAGCCACCACTCCCTCTCAAATTCCACATAGCCACAACTTTGTCGGCAGCCATAAAAAGCTCTTTCTTTTGACAGGCATAGAATAGAATAGAATAGAATAGAATAGAATAGAACAGGAATAGGAAATATGGAATGGAATGGAATGGAATGGAATAGAATAGAATAGAATAGAATAGAATAGAATAGAATAGAATAGAATAGAATAGAATTCTTTATTGGCCAACTGTGTTTGGACACACAAGAAATAGGGGTAGAACGTCATAGTTGGCCATCATGGGACGACTTATCTCTCTCTAATGTGCAACATGTATTCTTCAGCTGATCTTGTCCTTTTTATATAACAAAACCTTTTTATTTCATGTTTTAATCCGATTGGGTGGGCAAGTGAATAAATTACATTAAGTAATCCTCAAATTACAACCGCAGTTGGGTCCAAACTTCCACTGCAAAGCAAGGCAGTTGCTAAGGGAGTTTTTTGTCCCATTTTATGACCTTTCTTGCCATAGTTGCTAAGTGAATCATGTGGTCGTTAAACAAATCTGGCTTCCCCCCCATTGACTTGCTTGCTGGAATCACAAATGGCGATCACCTCCACCTGGTCACAAATACATGCCAGTTGCCGAGTGTCCGGATTTTGATCATATGACCACGGCTGGAACAGTCGTAAGTGCGAAAACTGGCACAAGTCACTTTTTTTCAGTGCCGTTGTAGCCTTTGAATGGTGACTAAACGGATGGTTGTAAATTGAGGACAGCTGTATATTCAGTGGTGTGGTGGTCTCTTGACTGCATGAGGTGTTGGCTGTGTCACTCACAAAATTAGGAAGCTGCCTCAGGTACCAAATTGGGATTCTGCACAAACACATCCGTTTGTTAATATTTGGTGCTGACAATTAAAATGACTAAATGTCAATGACAGAGAAAAGTCCTCTTCTCCCCTCCCCCTCCCCATCTCTCCCCTCCCCTCTGCTCTTCTCTCTTCTTCTTTCCTTTCTTCTCTTCTCTTCCCCTCCTTTCCCCTTTCTTCTCCTCTGCTCCCCTCCCCTCCCCTCACTCCTCCCTTTCCCTCTTCATCTCTCCTCTCCCCTCCCCTCTGCTCTTCTCCTCTTCTCTTCCCCTCCACTCTGCCCCCCTCTGCTCCCCTCCCCATCTCTCCTCTGCTCTTCTCCTCTTCTCTCTCCCCTTCTCTTCCCCTCCCCTCCCCTCTTCTCCCCTCCCCATTTCTCCTCTCCCCTCTGCTCTTCTCTCATCTGTTTTCCTCTCTTCCCCTCCTCTCCTCACCCCTGTCCCCTGCTCCCCTCCCCTCCCTTCTCCATCTCTCCCCTCCCCTCTGCTCTTCTTCTCTTCTCTCTTCTCTTCCCCTCCCCTCCCCTTCTCCCCATATCAAAGGAACTGGTTATGGGTGCTATACATCTTGGTTTGGGTGCGTAGTTTGGACCAATGAGTTGTTTTATGAAAGGCAAAGGGCTGGACGCTTCTGCCTTTCCTAAAATGGAAATACCTGGCAGTTAAAATTGCCCCCTTTCTCTGAGGCCCTGAGGCTACTCCTTCCTATCTGCCCTAACCGTTATGACCAGGAGGAAAAGAAA
Organism: Pseudonaja textilis; assembly: GCF_900518735.1. The sequence continues at coordinate 190,731 of NW_020769327.1, read as the reverse complement.
ATCGAGAAGGAACTAGATCAGAGAAACTTGCTTTAAAAATGTAGGTGCTAAGTGGCATCTCTGTACTTCCCTGAGATGCCTGCAGAAAAATATTGCACGACGATGTTTTTCTGTGGTGTCTTCCCCTGGGACCTCAGGAAGAATGCCTGAGAATCATGACTGAGACTTCAAAACGGCATAAAGACTATCCACAATAGTTTCATGAAAGCCAAGATTGATGGCTTCTTCAACTAGACATTTCCCAACTTTATCCGAATTTCTGGGTTTTATTTCTATCCTCCTTTCAACCTCTGAATCCAAAAACAGTCATAATTCAGAGCATGACCTGGGAACACATAATGAAATTAGTTCGCTTGAATCCTAGATGAGCGGGATTAATAACAGGGGATGAGGGAGCAATTCCTAATTCTTTCTTTTGAGATTCTCAGTCATTCAGATCATGGTTGTCCCAAAGTAGCTCTTTCAAGAGGCAATGGGACTTTTGTTGTTTTTCTGTGAAGATGTTTTCACTTCTCATCCAAGAAGCTTCTTCAGTTCTTCAGTCAGCCATCCTTCCTTCAGAACTGGATGAGAAGCGAAATGTCTTCAAGGAAAAACAAAAGAAATTCCCTTGGGGAAAAAAAAAGCACCTCTTGTCAGCTTTGGAAGCTATAGTGACACTGGACGCTTCCATGGTGCCACATTCTTAAGCTTGGGAAAGTGGGAGGGGGGAGTTTCTTGGAGTGTATGTGGTTAGACATAATAACATTCTTCTTCTAAGCCAAGGTCATGTTATTTCTGCACCTGGGTGAGGGAAAATCTCAAGTTGGGATGAATGGTGATTGGGGCGTGTGAGGCGATGATGGGTGAAGCGGGTGGATTTGTAGTTTTTTTACCTATTGCAAGGAAGCCCGTAACTTTCAGATTTGGGATTCCCCAGATGTGCCAGTTTACTATCCAATTAAACAGAACTTTTGAGAAGATATTTTTCTCGGAGTTATTTGTTGGAGTGGAGGTTTTCTGGAATGCTGACACCTTTGGCACAATCCTTCTTTTGGAACAGAAGCTAAAATGGGATTGAAGCTGAAACTACAACAGAAGTTGGACCTTGAACAGATCCAGTGTAACCATTTCTCCCTCCCCCCATCTCTCTTTCCATCTTCCCCTCACAGCGACCTGCCTGAGCCAAAGCATAGGAAGAGAATTTATCACCGCTTACATGCAAAATTATGGCACACAGACCGCCAATTTACAGATTCAAATTACTGGTGTCTTTGACCAGACTACCGTCACTGTTTCTGTGCCGTGCAACGTTTGTGTAAAGGAATTTACGAAGACCGTTACCGTGTACAAAGGAAAGCTGCAGTCCGTTGTCCTCCCACCCTCTATCGAAATTAAAGGTAGCAAAATATTCCCCAACGTGGTGCGCATCTCTGCAGACCAAGACATCTCAGTGGTCTCTTTGAACTCCAAGCCTCTGAGTACTGAAATTGCACAACTCTTTCCTAGGAGCCTTTCAGGAACTGAGCATTATGTGGTCACCCCAACAGGAGGTCCCACTGGCTCTTTCCCGGAGTTTGCGGTCTTATCTTATGAAGGGCCTAATGTGGTGGACATCTATTTGACGGCCCAGGTGACCTTCAATGGGAAAACGTACACTGCTGGAAGTAAACTCACCGTAACACTACAGGCTTTGCAAGGAATCCAGCTGCAAGGAACAGGGGATCTTTCCGGCACCAGAATTGTCTCCCAGACCTCTGTGGTAGTCTTAGCAGGTCATACCTGTTCATGGAAATACAACAAATGTAACCATGTATTTGAGCAGCTCCAACCAGTGAAGGCATGGGGGAAGAACTACATAGTCCCACCAATACCTTGGCAGGCGAAGAGTGACATCGTCTTTATTTCAGCCTCCCAAACCACAGCCATACAATACCAAATGGGTGCCCAAAAGCAGGCAGTAATCCTGAATGGTGGGCAAGTCCTGCCAATCAACATGTTGTCTAAAACAGCGTTATTCGTGCAAGCCGATGTGCCCTTTCAAGTACTTTTCTACAGCACAGGCGCTGCTTACCAAAACCTTTTGTACGACACTTTTTTGATAGGGATTCCAGATACCAGCATGTACAGCCAGACGTATAGTGTGATTGGCCAGGCTAATTTTCAGAACTTTGCCATTTTGGTGGTGGAGACTCAGCAGATCAATGGGCTGCTAGTAGGAGGCCGGCCCCTACCTATGTTGCAATGGACTCCGATTCCTGGCACAGTTTTCTCTTGGGCCTTGTATCAGTTGCAGGTGGCACTTGTCCCCTACAGAGTGGAACATCCAAATTCACCATTTGGCCTTCTCATTTTCGGTGTGACCAGCCAGAACAGCTACGGGACTGTTGGCTCTAGTATGCAAGGTGAGTAGAATGTCTTCTGACTTATAAGTTTATGGAGGGGTGGAATGGGAAGATATTTGGAATATTTAAGAGCTGTGGTGGCGCAGTGGTTAGAATGCAGTACTGCAGGCTACTTCTGCTGACTGCCAGCTGCCTGCAATTTGGCAGTTCGAATCTCCCCAGGCTTAGGGTTGACTCAGCCTTCCATCCTTCTGAGGTGGGTAAAATGAAGACCCAGATTGTTGGGGGCAATGTGCTGATTCTGTAAACCGCTTAGAGAGGGCTGTAACTTTCAAAGCCCAGAGTCAGGTCTGAACGCCACTGAAAATAGAATGACATTCTGCATTGAATCTGATTCCTCCATTGACATAGGACTAATGATTAAAATTGCATATCTGGTCCTTAGGTCCTCTCACCTGCAGCCATGTCCTGTGTCAAAAGGGCCTTGAATGCAAGATGATCAATGGTGCACCGCTCTGTGTGCCAACTTCGAACGGTACCTGCTGGATCTGGGGCGACCCTCACTACAATACATTTGATAAGCGCAAGTACGATTTCCAAGGGACCTGCACCTACACAATTGCCAAGACGTGCGGCAATAACTTCGGACTCCCGTCTTTCCACATCTATGCTAAGAATGGAAACAGAGGGAGTAAACGTGTCTCCTATGTCGAGATGGTGACCATTGAGGTTTATGGATACATGATCACAATCACCAGATCAGAAAATAGTTTTGTGAAGGTAAGAGGTGATTCAGAATTGATCTCAGCTGCATTGAGAATTGGCTCCCAACACCACTGAGATCAGCATTTCACCTTAACCATTTTAAGATGGGTGGACTTCAACTCCCAGAATACCCCTGCTTCAGCAAGGAAAACCAAATGTACCTGTATAGAGTAGGTGACTCAACAGCAGTAACTGTGAAAGGGATCTAGGAGTCCTAGTGGACAACTACTTAAGAATGAGCCAGCAGGGTGCTGCAGCTGCCAAAAAAAACCCAATACAGTCCTAGGTTGCATCAACAGAAGGATAACATCAAGGTCATGTGAAGTGTTAATAGTGCTTTATACTGCTTTGGTAAGCCCACACTTCTAATACAGTGTTCAGTTTTGGTCACCACGATACAAAAAAGATGTTAAGACTCTAGAAAGGGTGCAGAGAAGAGTTACAAAGATGATTAGGCAACTCTGTTATTCTATTTTATTCTATCTCCAAGATCCCTTCCAACTCTTATAGTCTGTATTCTCCGAGTCCACATATCTTTAAAATGGCTAAGGTTGGGAAACACTGGTTTAGATGGCCTTTCTCCACCCATTTAAATTTGTAAAATGATTGTAGTGATATTTATTTTTATTTATTTTTTGTCAAGCATGCATTTGATAATATATATATAAGTATAAACATGATTAAGAGTACATGAAATGGGTACGAATAAAAGGGATCATTAGGACAGGGGCGGTAGGCACGTAGTTGCGCTTATGCACGCCCCCTACAGGCCTCTTAGGAAAGGGGTGAGGTCAACAGTAGACAGTCTAAGGTTAAAGTTTTGGGGGTTTGGGGAAGAAACCGCAGAGTCAGGTAGAGTATTCCAGACATTGACCTCCTTCTGTTGCTGAAGTCGTATTTCCTGCGATCAAGTTTTGTGCGGAAATGCTATACTTATTTGTACCGTTCTTCAAAAATCAGAACATGAACATTTTGTCAGCTAACATAAAATCTAGAGATGGAGTGAAAGGCAGCTGCCGGGTTAAGGTGGTGTTCTGACCCAAACCCTTTTCCAATAAAACAAACACGAATCAAAGGGAACAGAAACCTTTTAATGATTCTTAAAAATCCCCGGTTAAAAGGCTGCTGCAAACTAATTAACTTTGATAAGCACAAGCCTCGCCAAAACTGTGCGAGACTGCCAAGAATCATAGATAAGAAATATTTCACAACACAAGAGTCTTCAAATACCAACTTAACATAGTGCAATGTCCTCAAGGGTGGAGTTTCAAAATGTCTGCTTCCAACAAAGAACATCTGATTCACAGCTGGCTTTTATCTTCTTGAAGGAGGGGCCATTACCTTGCAGCCTTACTGCCAAGTCGCCTGTGCTGTCGCAGCTGCTTTTTCCTGCAAGCAACCCTACGTGCACGCACACTTGGCACAGGCTCCTCGGGAACCTCCTCATCGCTGCTGCCAGCCCCCATAATCTCTGAAGGCAGCAGTCCACTCCCCAATGGTCCTGGCCCCTCATCTGAGTCCTTACTCTCCTCAGCCGTCCGCACCTGCTACACCTAACTACAACAGGTGGTCCTGAGAAAAGACTACCTGATAACATTTCCAAGACTTATTTCGGGTTCATAGGAAACCTGGTGAAGGTGAATTCAAAGATAGTTTTTATTATTTGCTCTAAGCCCTTGTTAGAACAAGGACAACTGGCCTATTTTTGTAGATTTAACGTAACGGCTGCAGATGTTGGTTTAATTTTTGGAGCAGTAGTTAAGATAAGAAGCTAAAAAAAGGAAAACATAGCATCTCATTAAATATAGCAATTAAATACATACATAGAATTAACTTTAAAGGAAAAGCAGAATGAGCAAAGCAAGCAGAACAAGAATCAAAGCTCAGATTTATTTGTTTAAAATAACGTTAGGCTGATTTTCAAGGCAAAACCTCTTCCCCCCAAAAAAGAAAAAAAGCTTCTACGTTGTTGGTGGAATGCTATTTTGCATATAATGTGTCATAAAATATTCATTTAAACCTACAGCGTAGGTTTAAATTAGTCATAACAAAGCCCCTTTTTAAGTTGATTTCACACAATATGCTGCTTTAACAAAATGCAATGGCGGCATTCACAAAATTACTGAGACAGAAAAATAAATCGGAACATGGCGCAATATAGTGTCTGTTTCACACAATAGTTGGGCACCTTCAGTGTGCTAAAATATCAACTACGCAACCCTATTTTAGTTTAGAGTAGTGTGTTATGCAAACTCAGCCTACGTTTTCCTAGGATGAAGAATTTCTCATGTCCGATTGCTCAATATACTTCAGGCTTCCCTGGAAAATAATTCCTTGCTATTTTAGAGAGTAATATTCAATTGAAATTAGAACTTTTCTTAATGGGATTATTTGACAACCAATTGGAAAAGAGCCACAGAAGCTTATTTTTTATCTATGATTACTGTTATGAGATATGTTATCTGCAGAAAAGTAGAAAGATTTTTAAATATCTGCAATGGAGGAATAGATGGTGAAGATGAAAGAATTAGCAGAGATAACAAAAGTGACTAGTCCGATTAGGAAAAAAAGATTACATTTATTCGTGACTGGAAACACTTTATGGACTTTTTACCGAAAAAAGAAAAAAAATTACCTTATGATTTAAGGGGTTTGATGATTAGAAAAGGTAAACTATAGAAAGAAGGATATTATGCTGTGATCTTAAAATAGGATAAAATATAAATGAACTTGTAACTGCTGTGAAGATCAAAAGCGACTTCTTTGCATCTTATTTCTCTGTTTTCTTTTCTATTCATCACTTTCCTTTTACTTGTCTTTACTTCCTTTTTATTAAAATTTTGATATTTTAAAATTATTTATGAAAAGTTAAACACAAATATAAAACTCAGATTCTTAAATCCCCTTCTTATTAGTTTTATAGTCTTTTATTTATTTATTTTCTTGCCTCCAACCCTGGGTCAGGAGGACACTAAAATGATTTAATTATTGCGGTTAATGATAATATTATTGCAGTAGAAGCTGACAACTTCAGCTTCAACCCACTGGTGGGATTCAAATTTTTTTACTTTCAGTTCTGTGGGCGTGGCTTGATGGGCCTGGCTTGGTGGGCATGGCAGGGGAAGGATATTGTAAAATCTCCGTTCTCACTCCACTACAGGGGAAGGTTACTGCAAAATCCCATTCCCTCCGTACCCCACTAGCCTGCTTTCCAACTCTGTTCTCCTGTGTAGGGCAACAAAAGGAGACCCAGCCGATCATCTGGGACTCAGGAGGCAGAGAATAGATGGAGGCGGGGCTAGTCAGAGGTGGTATTTGCTGATTCTCCAAACTACTCAAAATGTCCGCTACCGGTTCTCCAGAACTGGTCAGAACCCGCTGAATACCACCTCTGCTTCAACCGCAATAACACCCAGGCAAACAATAGATACAAACTCAAAGTAAACAGCTCCAACCTTGATTGCAGAAAATACAACTTCAGCAACAGAGTGGTCAACGCCTGGAACTCACTACCTGACTCTGTTGTTACATCCTCAAACCCCCAAAACTTTAACCTTAAACTGTCTACTGTGGACCTCACTCCATTCCTAAGAGGTCTGTATGGGGGCGTGCATAAGCGCACCAGCGTGTCTACCATCCCCGTCCTACTATTTCCATTTCCATACTTCTACCTGTTTATACTTATATGTTTATACATTATGTTCATACTTATACTTGTTTTCTCATACATGCTTGACAAACAAAACAAAAAACAAGCAAACAAACAAACAAATAAATAAATGAAATATCTTGGCAATCGCTTCCTTTCCAGATGGGGATCCAGACTGCAATTGCTTCTGTTTGTCGTTGCAATTTTCCAACCTTTGCAATTGTCCTTTCTTCTAATGCAGGTAAATGGCATTCGGGCACATCTCCCCATCTACCTAAATGGTGGCTCTCTCCAGATCTTCCAAAGTGGAGGTTCTGCTGTAGTGGTCACTGAATTTCATCTCCGGATGTCTTATGACTGGAACCAACAACTACGCGTCACCATCAGCAGTACTTTTCAGGGAAGTCTCTGTGGCCTTTGCGGGAACTATAATGATGATCCTGGAGATGACTTCCAAACTCCAGCAGGAATGAAGGCCCCAGATGCCAACGCCTTTGGCAAGAGTTGGAAGGTGGATGTTGGCGACCAAGACACATGTTGGGATGATTGCCATGGGCCTTGCGTGCCTTGCCAAGCTGATCAGGCCCAGAAATACCAGTCTGAGCAATATTGTGGTTTAATAAAGTCTCCCGGTGGTCCCTTCTCTCCTTGCCATTCTAAAGTGGACCCTGACTTCTACCTTGAAGGTTGTGTTTATGATGTTTGTGCCAATGAAGGACACAGACAATCGGTATGTGATGCCCTGGAGTCTTACGCAGATGCCTGCCAGAAACATGGGGTCCAGATTGGTGAATGGAGAAAATTGGCCGGATGCTGTAAGTATGCAAGGAATTCAATAAGATGGTGTTGGAAAAAAAATATCCATCTAGTTCAGTTCCAAGCTGAGAGAAAGCCACTGGAGATAAAATGGAGGCCAGAGGCTGATTGGAAAGATGGTTTAATGAAGAAGCAGAACCACATGGGTTTGATTCTGGGAAGCTGACCACATGGAATTGAGAATGTGGGTTTTTTTTTATACCTTCTCTGAGCTTTGCACTTGAGCTTCCTGTTCCTGTGCAAGAACATACATCAAATTGGCTGTTGTAGGGGTTATGTAGGGGTCATAGCTGGCTCTATAGGTTGTCTGAGCTAAGTTGGGTTGAAGTTTGGTCTGCTCTAAGATGATGCAATGAAGGATCTTGTATTCTGAAAGGGTGTTGGACAATTCCTAATATGGCTTAATGGTTTTGTCCTGGTTTGGATCTTGAGTCAGGGCTAATTTTACCTTTGTTCAGGTCTTGCTGCAGGGAATTTTTGCCTTTGAATAGAGCTACCTAGATACTTGGCTTCTTTCAACAAGCTCTTTATCTCTTAAGTGCTGACATCTGCTGAGGGCTATTAAGAAAGTGGGGGCTGCTTTCTCCCTCTTAAAAAAGCATGTTTCTCAATTGCTTATCCAGGGAAATACAATATTCTGCGTTTTTAAATATTTCTCTATTTCATTCTTCTAGGAGAGGGGTGGGGCTACCTTTCTACAGGGGGAATGCTGACCCCCAGCCCCACCTCATTTAAAACAAGTGAGAACCGGATGCAAAAGTATGCGATTCAAAGGCACAATGTAAAATATTACCTCGGGGCTATTTGTGGTGCTTGGTTGCTGACACATGATAAAATTAAGGAGCTAATTGTGTAAACTAGCCCCAAGCTCCTCCATTATCAGTAAAAAGAACCTTGCTCCAAAAGCTGTTAGAGAGAAACTGAGAAAGTCTCTATCTGTATGCACAGGCAGTTCTCAATTTATAATAGTTCGTTTACTGACCGTTCAAAATTACAACAGCGCTGAAAAAAGGGGGATTTAGGACCATTTTTCACACTTATGACTGTTGCCGTATCCTCACGGTCATATGATCAAAATTCAGATGCTTTTCAACTGACGCATATTTATGACGGTTGCAATGTCCCAGGGATGTGTGATCCCCTTTTTGCAACCTTCTGAGAAGCAAAGTAAATGGGGAAGCCAGATTCACTTAACGACCATGTTACTGACTTAACAGATTCAGGGATTTGCCGAATTAATGTGGCAAGAAAGGTCGTAAAATTCACTTAACAACCGCCTTGCTTAGCAACAGAAATTTTGGGCTCTTGTGGCCCTAAGTTGAGGACTACCCATACCATGGGTGAAATGGTCACAAATAGGAACTATTGAGGAGCTGACATTCTTGTAAGCCCCCCCCCCCGTTGCTTTCATCTCAATAAATCTCATTAAAGAAGTTTGCTTGACAATCTTGAATGGAAAGAATTACTTTCAGTTTGAGCTGGCTTCCAAAGACCCTGTGCGTGTCTTAATTCTCCACTGGATTCCAAGCTATTCTTAAAATCCGATCAGTCAGCACTTCATGTTTATAATCATGCTCAGCTCTCACGAGCTCTCTTCCTTTTATTTCCTCCTTTTGTTCTTTTCTCAAAAGAATATGTGTACTTCCGTAAATTTATGGGCATCTTTTAGCCAGGGGACGCGCTTCGTACATAAATACTGGTATATGTAGGATTAGATTTCTATGTGTATCAACAGCCAAAGCACAAAGTCACTGTATTCCAAATCTATATATATAAAAGTGAAATACTATGCAAGAATTATCACAAAGTCTCCAGAACCATAAAGCCTACAAACTCGAAATTTGGCACGTTTGTTCCTCTTGGCTTCTAGATGCTCACTAAGAAAGTGACCATCAGAGCATTAGCATTTTGTATATTATTATTAACACGCTCTGATGCTAAGGAGTTTAGTCCCCCTCCCCACTGGAAAAGAAATCTGTTTCAAATGCAAAACACAAGCTGAGGAGAGGAGTTTCAGTTTCAGTTTTAGTTTCACAGCACCAAGCAGCTTTAGTACAGAACAGTTGAACTAAGCCACGCCCAGGCTCCTTGCTGTCTCCTTCTTGCTCACACAGCAAATACTGTTTCAGTTTCCATGTTTCAGTTTCCAAACAGCCCTCAACTCTCACACACTGACAGGATGCTAGCCAGATGAATACCAGCGGATGCTGGTAGGCAGAGGCACATTTTTCCCCCCTTATTTTCCTCCCCCAAAACTAAACCCGATCATAGTTTCATAGCGAAGCACGGGAATAGAGGTAGCAAATCATATTTCTTAAAATCTAGCTCTTCTTTTTTTCATATTAATTTGTCTATCTGTATCTCTCCTACCTTACTCAGTTTCAAATACAGCTTTAATTTACTAAAACTTGATAAATAGCTGAAAACAGATTTAGGAACATTCTAAAAACCTACATGGTATGCCCATCATTTTGATCAGGAAAACTCAATGATTTTCGCGCAGGTTGAGGATCACTTTTAATCTTTGAGTTGGGCTTGGATCTGTATTCTAAGGAAGGCACATTCTAAACTGGAGTGACAGCAATTGATTCAGGATGAATTAATGATCATTTCCCTCCTTAAAAACTTTGGAAGGAATCCTGGAAAAGGAATTAACTCTTCAGCTATGGACAGTTGCCACCCTGGCGGCCTCAAATGGTGGCATCTTTTCTAGGGAACGATGCTTGTTTTACATTGTGCCCTTGTGTGGTTGCCATTGAATTGTCGGTAAACTTGTGAAACCACCGCTCTTGCTAATGGACCAGGCAATGAATTTGCATGGAGCGGATTGGCATCTAGGGGAGCAAAAAAATGGAAACCCCCCCCCAATCAATACGAATGGATTGAGTGACAATTGATTGATATATTTAGACACATTCCAAGGCGTAAAATGTTCTGTGTTTTCAAAGAGCCGAAGTCAAAGAGTGAAGGAGACGTGGTTATCCCAAATTTACCAGCCTATTTTGCAGCTGGTCGTTTTGGGAGTGTGTTTGGTCTAATTATGGGGAATGAGGATTAATTTGATTTTTAAATGGTTTCAACAGGTGAGGATCTTATTACGGTAATGTGTTCTCTAAGGCAGCAGCCACTTATCAATCTGGGATAAATATAGTCTTGTCGCTGCCTATTAGCACATCTCTAAAGAGACGCCATTTTGCCATCTCCATTCTTGCCCTTTCAGTAGTGGAGGAAGGAAGAGCATATTGATAGCTTTTTCTTTTCTTTTCTCCACACAGTACCGGAGTGTCCTCCCAACAGTCAGTACCAGCAATGTGGAACAGCCTGCCCAGCCACCTGCCTAGATGAACAAACTCAACAGCAGCTCCTCTGCCCAGCGGTGTGCGTAGAAGGTTGTCAATGCCTACCAGGTTATGTGCTGAGCCAGGGCAAATGCATCCCTAAGTCCAGTTGTGGATGTCTGCATGAAGGCTACCTCTATGCACCCAATGAGGTTTTCTGGGCCGACGATAAGTGCACAACGAGATGTGTGTGCAACCCAGCCACGAATCGGGTTGAGTGCACCCAACAAACTTGCAAATCCTCAGAAAAATGCCTAGTTATAAAAGGGGTGAGGGACTGCTACCCTATTGACTTTGTTAGCTGCAAAATTCATGGTGATCCCCACTACTTGACCTTCGACAAGTATAAATTTGATTTCCAAGGACCCTGCGCCTACGTCCTCACTGAAGTGTGTGAAAAACCCATGGATCTGAACTGGTTTGGTGTTTATGTCCAGAATGAATATCGGGGAAACCGTGCTGTGTCCTGGACCCGGAGTGTACAAATCAACGTCCACGGCATTGAGATCATAATCAGTAGACAATATCCTGGGAAAGTCTTGGTAAGTTTGGGTAGTATCTGGTTATTACAACCTTGATCCAGGGGTGGGATTCAAAAATCCCAGCAACCGGTTCTCTGCCCGGTTGCTAGGTGGGTGCGGCCTTGGTGGGTGTGGCCTACCGGAACTTCTGGGACGGCCATTTTTTTTACCTTCCCAAGGGTTGAGAGGCATCCCCTGGGCCTCTGGGAGGCCGAAAATGGCTTCCTCCAGGATCTGGAGGCCCTCCGGAAGCCAGAAACTGGCCCATTTCCGCACTTCCGGAAGGCCCATTTTCCCCCTCCCAGAGCCTCTGCGCAGACCCTGCACTTACCTGCATGGAAAATGGACCGTGTGGAGACTCCTGGGAGGGGCGGGGCCAGCCGGTCAGTTCAAATACCAGTTCAGCAAACCAGATGAAAACTTAACATCCGGTTCGTTCGAACTGGTCAAACTGGTAGTATCCCATCCCTGCCTTGATCTCTCTTTAATGCTCCTTTTATAAACAGAGTCCTACGAAGGACTGGTGATGCCTGAGGCTTCTAAAATCAACCCAACCTGCCATTTCTATCTTTCAATCAAACCAAAAAGATAACTAGTGGATGCCATAATGACAGACTTGTATCCTGCTTCATACTGGTACCATTTTTATAGCTCTCTCTTAAGTGGTTTACATAGTCAGCATAATTGCCCCCCAACAGGGTGGGTCCTCATTTTACTGACCTCGGAAGGATGAAAGGCTGAGTCAACCTTGAGCTAGTCAGAATAGAACTCCTGGCAATGAGCAGAGTCAGCCTGCAATATTGCATTCTAACCACTGTGTTACCTGGCTGCAAATAAACTAGTGGGTTTCATTGAACACAAATAATCCAGATCTGCTGGAGCCAGGCAGTAGTTTGGCTTTGAGGACCATATAAATTGCCACATTGGGGGACCTATAGAAAGTGGTGCAGGTGTATATGTACCTCTAAAATTTACACTTATGTACAAGCATTTTATGCTTATACATACGCTGATACATTACACATCCCATCCTTCTTCTGGAGAATGACTCATTTCTGATTTCTTGTCACAATATTTTACCTGTAACACAACTGAACAGCTTCAGATAGATATGCAGCCGGTTGCTGTTCTCCTATTAATAATCTTAGAATGCCATCATTATTTTATCTGCAGGCCATTAGGAACCCTGGTGGTTAGAATGCAGTATTGCAGACTAACTCTGTCCGCAATCTGGAGTTCAATCCTGACCGGCTCAAAGTTGACTCATCCTTCCATCCTTCCCAGGTTGATAAAATTTGGACTCAGACTGTTGGCAATACGTTGACATTGTAAACGACCCAGAAAGTGCTGTAAAGCACTATGGGGTAGTACATAAATCTAAGTGCTATAATATTGCTATATATCATTTGAGTATCTAGAGAATGGAGAAGAGCATTTTGTAGGCCCCCAAGATGGATACTTGGCTTCTAAGCTATAGAAGTGTCCTTCTGTTGGTGCAGGGAGATTCCATGTCCTTTTTTTGGGAGGGGAAGGAAGGCTCCATTACCAGGCATCAGAGGCAACATATGCACGTTAAAGTACGTAGATGCACATAAAGAAATGATCCCAAAATTTCCAATCCTATGATCTCACCAAGTCTCTGCTCCAACCATTGTTGCCTTCTGCTCTTGTGGGGAGAAAAATGACAAAAATGCTATGATCTCTGGTCAAAAAAATAGACCTCTATTTCTGCTGTTATGCAGACCCTGAGAAGGATAGAAGAGATGAGAGATAGTCTTTGACATGACTGGTTTCCCCCTCCCCTCCATCATTGCTCCTTTTCATTGACTTAACGTAAGCATCCCATTTCTCCTTCATAGGTTGGCGGTATATTGACCTGCCTGCCTTATAATGCTGTTGGAAACAGAGTCAAGATATATCGGAGAGGCCCCAGTGCTGTGGTCGAAACTAATTTTGGCCTCACAGTCAGCTTTAATTGGGACCACCAACTCACAGTCACCATACCCGGCACATATAGAAATACGCTCTGTGGCCTGTGTGGGAATTTCAACAACATACCTGCGGACGATGCTCTTGTGCCCGGAGGGATCCTTGTTCCCCAAATCCCCGTGTTTGGTGCTAAAGGCACCAAGGCAGTTGACCCAAGCTGCAAACAGGTCATAGATCCCGCCTGCCCTGGAGTGGACATCTTAGCAAAACAGCAGCGGGCTTCAGGACGGGAATGTGGTCTCATCGTAGCCGTCAACGGGCCTTTCAGAGAATGCCACGGCCAGGTGGATCAAGAAGCCGCCTTCCAGGACTGCATCTATGACTCCTGTTTCCTCAAGGGACGCTACGCCTTCGTTTGCGCAGCCATCGCCAATTATGCCTTGGCCTGCCAAGCTGCTGGCATCACCATATACCCCTGGAGAACTCCAACCTTTTGCCGTGAGTCTCTCGGATGTAAACTGGGAGCTTTGACTTGGGGAAGAAAAGTCTGTTCCTAGTGGGATTGGGAAAACCACACATAGAGAAAGGAGTCAGTGTACACAAGAGAAGAAATGCTTCATGCTTAGACCAACTAATCAAGCAGTTTAGTCACCCGAAGGTTGCAATTTTACTGCAGAAGAAGTACCAAGGAGAGCTTATCTTTCCAGATGCAAGGGTTGGGCCATTGCAGGTAGTCCTCAACCTATGACTTTAATCGAGCCACAAATTTTTATAGCTAAGCGAAATAGTCGTTAAGTGCGTTTTGCCCCATTTCATCCCTTTTGTTGTTAAATGAATCACTGTGGTTGTTAAGTGAGTAATGCAGTTCTTAAGTGGACCTGGTGCTTCCCCATTGACTTTGTGTCAGGGTTCCAAGTAATACACCCATGGCAAACAGAACTCCGAGGCAGGATGGTTGCTCAAAGAAGAGTTTCATTTGGTATATCATATTGGCACAGGCTGGTGAAAACCAACTCTAAATGTTCCCGCAGTTTTCACCTAATTAAAAGTGAAAGTTTTCTCCTTTCCCCAAACAATCAGCCATATGGTCCAATCAGGGTTCCGTCTGGTTGCCTGGTAACTTCACTCCTCCTCTCTCTGGCCCCCTGTGAGAATGTCCTTGGTTCCCAGAAGAAAGTATTTTGTTTTGGCTACAAACTCCATCTACCTCTATTCCCCCCTCCCTATCCTTCAGCTCCAGCGTGGCAACACTGAAGCCTCAAAATGGCCTCAGTCAGTTCAGCTTCAGGGTTGACACTTTGCTTGTCAGAAGGTCACAAAAGTGATCACCTGACCCTGGGACGCTGCGCCCGTCATAAATACAAACCAGTTGCCAAAGTGCAAATTTGGATCACATGACCATGGGGATGCTGCAACAGTCATAAGTGTGAAAAACATTTATAAGTTTTTTTCAGTGTGGTTTTAACTTCGAATGGTCACTAAACAGACCATTGTAACTTGAGGACTACCTGTATTTTTTTTACCCTTTCTTATTCTTCTGCAAGGACTGAGTTTTAGTCCCGTGCCCCATTATCTCTCTTGCATGACTAACTTATTCCTTCTGTTCTCGTTTTTAGCTCCACGTTGTTCTGCCAACAGTCACTATGAACTTTGTGCTAAACAATGCGACCAGGCTTGTAGCAGCCTCTATTTCCCAGCTCCTTGCCCCGCCAAGTGTCAAGAGGATTGTGTCTGCAATGACAACTTTGTTCGGAGTAACGACGTGTGTGTACCGATGGCGAAGTGTGGCTGCCTCCATCAAGGGCGCTACTATCCAGTCTCCGAAGTGTTCTATCCAACTTGCCAAGAACGTTGTGTCTGCCAGGCTGGTGGCAACGTGGTGTGTGAAGTGACCCCTTGTGGTCCCAATGAAGTATGCCAGCTACAAGATGGACACCAGAAATGCTATCCCACTGGAAGTGCCACCTGTTCTCTTGTTGGAGATCTCTACCTCACTTTTGATGGGCTGCCCTTTGACTTCCAAGGCACCTGCTCTTACATCCTAAGCAAGTCGGTGTTCACCACAAAGGTTGCGAACCTGCCACCTTTTACTGTAGTGATACAGAATCAGGTCTCAGGGAACGGAAACATCGCAGTGCCCAAGGTGGTCACGGTGGAGACGTTGAACTTTGCACTTTCTCTGTTGCAAGACAAGTGGGGATATGCGCAGGTGAGTTCCTGAATCCTGCTCACTGGAGGAGGTGAGTGTGTGGAGTCGTGGCGGCGATAGCTTTCTCTCTCCGCTGGGGAAAATCGAACCCATGTAGAATAATCTTCACCGCTGGAAGCTTTCCAGAAGAGACAGGATAGCCATCTGTCAGAAATGGCAAAGGAACTCCTCCTCGAGAAGTGGGTTGGACTAGATGACCTACAAAGTCCCTTCCAACTCTGTTATTCTAAATATTAGATGTAATTACTTAGGTGACTTACAGAGTAAGTGTCCAGTGTCCCATTCTGTGCGAATGAAAGCAGAGGTGGCATTCAGGAGGTTCTGACCAGTTGTAGAGAACTGGTAGGAGAAATGTTGAGTAGTTCAAAGAACCGGCAAATCCCACCTCTGACTGGCCCTGCCCGCATCTCTTCTCTGCCTCCCAAGTCCCAGTTGATCAGCTGGGTCTTCTTTGGTTGCCCTGCACAGGAGAAAGGAGCTGGAAAGCAGGTTAGTGGGGTGGGGAGGGTATCTTTCCCGTGGAGTGGGAATGGAGATTTTACAGTATCCTTCCCCTGCCACGCCCACCAACCCCCACACACCAAGCCATGCCACGCCCATCAAGCCACGCCCACAGAACCAGTAGTTGGTTTTTTTAATCCTACCATCGAATGAAAGGTCTCAAAATGTATATGGATATTCTCCATTTTCCAGGTCATGGTAGTTCCAAAGGTGTTTTTCCAAAGGCAACTCAAATCAATTTCGCAGCCAACCAAAGCCAGCACTGACCCACAACCAACCTGCACAATGCTCCCCTCCCCCACCAACCAGCACTTCATCTCCCAATGACCCTCACCTGGCGTGACCCCCCCATTGCAGGACCCATCATCAAACCCTCTCTGTTGACCCACAGCTGACCTATTACAAGACCCATATCTGATGTGACCCTCACCTGTTGTGTCCTCACCATCACATTTATCAGATAGAGTTTCTCAATGTGATAAATTCCCAACGGTATCACAGTTGACTTTTTCTTAATTCATTTCTCTCCATCTGGGGTGGGTGGGAGGGATAAGAGAAATGGCTGGGCAGATTAAAATAGTTGCTGCAACAGAAACATGGCCTTTTGTTTAAAAAAACAACAACACCACTATATCTTCTGGACTTTTGAAGGTATTTGGGAGGTTTTCAGTGATGTATCAATCCTTCCTCCTCCTCCTCCTCCTCCTCCTCCTCCTCCTCCTCCTCCTCCCCTCCCTCCTCCTCCTCCTCTTCTTCTTCTTCTTCTTCTTCTTCTTCTTCTTCTTCTTCTTCTTC
>NW_020769327.1:123433-173484 GCF_900518735.1 Pseudonaja textilis | reverse complement strand
TCACAAAGATATAATTTTATTCTGGCAGGTAAATGGCGTACTCCGTCGCCTCCCCGTAAACCTTTTGGATGGCAAGCTTCGAATCTATCAGCATGGCTTTTATCAGGTGATCGAGGCTTTCTTTGGTGTTACGGTGATCTTTGACCTCTCCTACAACGTGAGAATCACTGTTCCCAACAACTACAAGGATCAGCTGGGTGGCTTATGTGGCAACTACAACGGACAGCCGCAAGACGATCTTCAGCTACCAGATGGCACAGTGGTCTCCGATGTGGCTGTGTTCACTGCTGCCTGGAAAATCCAGACCCCTGGCATCTCCTGCACAGATGGGTGCTTTGGGGAGAATTGCCCGATTTGCACGGAGGCGAAGGAAGAGTTTTTTAAGCAACGCTCATTCTGTGGGATCCTTACAGCCACCGATGGGCCTTTCAGCTCGTGCCATGGGGTTGTAGATCCCACGGCCTATCTAAACCATTGCGTCCTCGATTTGTGCATTGGCGGTGGGGACAGACAAATCTTATGTCATAGCATCCAGAGCTATGTGGCAGCCTGCCAAGGAGCCAAGGTCACCATCCAGCCTTGGAGGAGCCCAGAATTCTGTCGTGAGTAGCAATCAAGAAACATTACTAATTGGACTGTAGGTTGAAAAGGAGGATGTCCAGTGGTGGGATTCAAAATTTTTTTACTACCAGCTCTATGGCCGTGGCTTGGTGGGCATGGCGTGGCTTGGTGGGCGTGGCTTAGTGGGCATGGCAGGGGAAGGATACTGTAAAATCCCCATTCCCTCCCCACCCCACTAACCTGCTTTCCAGCTCCATACTCCTGTGCAGGGCAAACAAAGAAGATCCAGCCAATCAGCTGGGACTTGGGAGGCAGCGAATAGATAGGGGTGGGGCCAGTCACAGTTGGTATTCCAAACTACTCAAAGTTTCCACTACCAGTTCTCCAGAACCGATCAGAACCTGCTGACTACCCCCTCTGGGAATGTCCGTACTAGAAAGACTGAGGGGCTGTGTGAATCCTAGCTAGGATTCTGTGATTTGGTTCCAAAGGTTGGTGCAAAATTAAAGAGCCAGTGCAGTCTGAAGAGTTGATCTGATCAGAGTACAAGCGCACATAGATAAAAGTCCACCAGATCTTCAAAGGTGCCTAATTTTATTTGCTGTATTCAATTGTTAGCTCAGATGATGATTTGACCACATTGCCTATAAATAGAATCTCGGATGCTTCACGCAGCCTTAATTAAGAACCCCTAAAGAGAGAAAGAGAATTAAGTAGATAATTGGAAGGTAATCAGCACTTAAACATCCCTTCCTCTTCATCTGGCCATGGCCCAAGGGGGTTTGTTGCTTTGGCTACTATCACACCTTGCATTCCCAAATAGGAAAGATTGCTGTCTGTTACCTCTGCAATAATCCTTGGGGTGAATGTAGAGAAGGCAAAGAAGGAGACTAACTTGGAGTCTCCAGCATGGGGCCGTCCCACCAAGAACCACCGTCTGTTTACTCCTATGCCTTCAATGAACCTGATTGAACTGGTAGCATTGCTATATATTGACTTGCAAGCATCCAAGTTACCACTAGATGGTAGCAAAGAGAGTTTTCTCTGTTGTTCTGACCCAGCTACCCAAACACGACAAAGTGAACTCAAAGATTCCTTTAATTAGGAGTGCCAGTAGCCCCGGCAAAAAATTTCTCTCTCAATGCAGGCTAACAAGTCCAGCCGGCCAGGAGATGAATAATTGTTTGCCCCACCTACTCATCTCCGCCCCCTGCCTTTTATCCCCAGAGCTAGGGAGGGGCTTCACTAGCAGCAGTGGCTCTTCTGTCCCAAGGACCGGCCCATAGATTTCCACTGCTCTCCTCTCCTCTGCCTTCTGCGCATCCACACATCAGGCACTGGACACGGCTGTTCCTCCTCTTCCTCATCAGCCAACTCCAAACCTGGGGGCTGTTGACTCTTCATCTGAGGGTTGATGGACACCCCAGGTTCTGCCTCTGTCTCTCTCTCTCTCTCTCTCTCTCTGCCAGCTCTATTCCCTCTTTCCCCTTGGAGCTCTCAGGTTGCCTTGATGCTGACCCTGGCTCCCATGCCACCTCCTCCTCCTCCTCCTCCTCCTTCAATTCAGCTGCTGGAGGGGCCAGCGGCTGACAGGCCACACCTATCTCTTGGCTGACATGTCAGAGTGCTCATCTTTTTCTTTCAAGACATGGTAGCCTAAGCTTATGGCCCAGTCGGAGTTATAGTATCAGAACAGCAAGAAAAGAGCCAATGAGAAAAAGGACATGGCCATTGCTATTGACTCTTCTTCTGCTGCTATTCCCAAGTCAGCCACTAGTAAGAGGCAGGGAAATTAGTGCCCTAAGCTCTAACCTGGCCCAGAAATCCAGCTTGGTTGCTGGGGAATTCTGGGAGTTGAAGTCAACCAGCCCAAAAGAGAAAAAGACCCCAGCACCTCTTCACCTGTAATCAGCACCCAGATCAGCATAGATTAACTCCAAGCTTAAATTCAGACCAACAATCAAGTAAGCAATACCCCAAATCAAGAAACTGTCAAAGAGCCAATTAGTAAACAGCCCAACCAAAGAAACCCTAACACTGCCCCCATCCACACAGACAGGCAAGTCACCAGAATATAAACTGATATAAACTCCTTGCAAGCACTGATGTGTTACCTAATTAGGCAGTGAAATGTCTGCCAGAAAACAAGGAAGCTCAGAGAGCACCAAGGACCCCTCACTAGATGGTTGTAAGAAAATACAGACAATGTTAATGGTTGACACCTACTGGTTATTGCAGTCTGACAACTCCTGCCTGCTGGAGAATTCTGGAAATCGAAGGTTCGTGCAGCTTAAAGTTGCCAAGGTTGAAGGACGTTCCTTCAGCTGATTGGTTCCTCTTGTCTCTTCTTCTTCAGCAATAACCTGTCCAGCCAATAGCCATTACACCACCTGTTCTAATATCTGTGAAGTCACCTGTGCTGGGCTTACGGATCACCTTCCGTGTCCGGAGACCTGTGTTGAAGGTTGTCAGTGTGATGATGGCTTCTTCTCAGACGGCCTCAAATGCATCCCCTTGGATGAGTGTGGCTGCTTTGAAAACAACGTATACTATCCGGTAGGTTGAAAAGGAAGGAAATATTGGACCTTCGTTTGTTTCTCTGAGGGACCTGTGAAAAATCACGTCTGTATTAGACATTTAGTCTAGCATTATCTTGCTGGTTACTTGCTTTTCAGCGGGAATCAAGATGACATCATTAATTCATTGTAGGCCTTGTGTCTTCTTCTTTTTTTAGTCCAATTTTTGGAGGTTTCCCTCCCACCTTCCCAATTTGATGCAGTGGTAGCCTATCTTTGGTAGACTGTTACCGTGGTTGTAATCAGAAGCTAATTTCGTTTGGTAACTACTTATTACAGCTTCCTGTTAAGTGCAGCTCAATCTTACAGGAGAATTACTGTACTCCTTAATTAGTCCGTTCCTGTTCCCTGTTTTATTAATCTCTTGATGTTTGTCGCTCGCTGTGTGATGGTCCTATGGATGAATTAAACCAGGAGCTGGTAAGTTGTTTTAGATGGTACAGAAGAACTTCACAGCAAAAGCAAACCATTCAAGGTGTCTTCAGGGGATTGTTGTCCTTTTATGAATGGCTCCATTGTAAATTAATGTAGTGGAAGGGAAAACTGTATGATAACATTTCATTAAAAAACCCATGAGACAAGTGGCTCTAATTGCTTAGATCCAATCCAATCTAGAGGCTTTTAAGAAGAGACTGGACAGCCACTTCGGTCTGAAGTGGTCTAGGATCTCCTGCTAGGGAAGAGGGTTAAACTTCCAGCTCAGTTATTCTCTGTTCTAATCCCATCCCTCTTATGGATTCTTAATACGTATCTCAGATGATCTGGGATTCCATTCCTCTCCCTCAACCCATTAAGGAACTGCAGCTTCAGGGCAAACAGCATTTCCAGGAACCAATGAGGACCTGCTACTTTAGGAACCTTCCAGGTTGCTGTGGAGCAGTTTCTAAATAAGTGTTGCTTCTTCCACAAAGCTGGTGGAAGTATTGCAGAAGTACGTGAACCTAGCTCCTCCTGAATGAGGTTTGCCTCGCTGCAGATAACTTTCTCCCAATGCAATTGGGGTTTTTTTGTGTGTGTGTGGTTTTGGATCCTTTTCTCTTACCTGTGGTTGTTTTTCCCCAATGCTCAGCCTAATGTGCCCACCTTGCAAAATAATTGCAAGGAGAAATGTGTCTGCACTCCAGAAGGATTCTTCTGTGAAGACCACGCTTGTGCCGCCAGTGAAGACTGTGTGACAAAAGATGGAGTTATGCAGTGCCAGAACATAGGTAAGGGGTGATACCACCTCACTGTTGAGCCCTTGATGGATGAGGAAAGAAAGATATGATTTTACATCCATCAGGATGTCTTGGGAGTAACCAGTGGTTCAGGCAATGATCCTGTGGGTATAGACTGAAACTGAATGCAGTGTTGCGTGAAATGCATGCATTTCAATTTCAGTAACTGCTACGGGAGAGACTTTAATTCTTTCTATTTCTCAGAATGCCTTTCTGAGCATTTATAGTGAAGATTTATGTGAAGATTTTATCCATAGGTCTAACACAACATCTACTTAGCATGTATTTGTTCAATGTGCTTATTAGCCAAGTCACTAACTAACATAATGTCTATAGGTATAGCTCAACATGCTAAACCTGGTTAGTGTCCAGCCTCAATTTAGTTTGGTGGTGAATTCAGTTTGACACACTTGAAAACTGGAAGTGGGGGGAACTGAGATGGACGGAGCTCCAGCCAAAACAATATAGCTGGGCGGTGAATCAGCTGCATTCCAATGGCTGCTCAGCCAGAGGAAGGAGGAAGAAAGTCGACAGGAAACTATTTCATATCCTGATTGGACAAATGTGACATATTGTTTTCGAAAAATGAGAAAATTCTAGTCATAGTGATGTGGAAAGCTGGGAAACTTTCAGTACTGGCTTTCCACCAGTTAGTACCAAGATGGGGTAATTAAATAAAATAGTTCTTTGGGGAAGTACAATGCATCTGAGTGCATTTTATAATGATTGCATTACTTGGAACCTGACAGTTTTAATGCGTGGTAGATTTGTGTGTGTGTGTGTGTGTGTGTGTGGTTTCACATGGGGTGCAGGCCCTGATTATTTGGACCCAGGCTAGTTTATGCTTCAATATAACCTAGAAAATGGGTTACTTGTGAAAGCAGATTAAGCATGTTGTGTCAGCTGCAGAGGTGTACATTTCAAGACATACCGATAGCAATAGCGACAGCACTTAGACTTATATACCGCTTCACGGTGCTTTACAGCCCTCTCTAAGCGGTTTACAGAGTCAGCCTCTTGCCCCCAACAATCTGGCTCCTCGTTTACTGATCTTGGAAGGATAGAAGGCTGCGTCAAGCTTGAGCTGATCAGGATTGAAGGGAATCAAATTTCTGGCAAGGTGAGCAGAGATAGCCTGCAATACTGCATTCTAACCACTGCACCACTGTGGCTCTTATACTGATCCTTTTCTAGACTTAGTTTTTACTTTCTGTAGCCTATCAGAGAGAAAAATTGCGGTGTGTGTGTGTGTGTGTGTGTGTGTGTGTGTGTGTGTGTGTGAATAGGACACGATAGCTCTCTTCCAGTACTTGAAGGGCTGAGAAGAAGGGATGGACATATTCTCCAAAGCACCAGAAGTAAAATGTGGAAGCTTCTTATTATTATCCAACCTAGAAGGAAGGAGAATTTTTCCGACAGCGAGAACAATGCGTTAGTGGAATAGTTTGCCTACCTGAGTTGTAGGTACTCAATCACTGGAAGTTTTCAAAAATAGACTGGAGAACCATTTGACTGGGATGAAATAAGGTCTCGTATCTTGAGCAAGAGGTTGGAATAGTAGAAGACCCTTCCATGATTCCGTGATTCTATCTTCTGCCTTTCTGTTTTCCCCGCAGATCCTTGCAAAGTTAAGCTTTGCCGTCCCAAGGAGACATGTCAGGTTAAGGATGGACAGGCTGTTTGCGTCCCGGATTATACAGGGCACTGTTGGTGCTGGGGGGACCCCCATTGTCATACCTTTGATGGCTACAGCTATGATTTCCAAGGCACTTGTTCCTATGTGCTCGTTCAGTCGACGGGCGTTGATCAAAGCCTTGTACCCTTCTCCGTGGTGGTAAAGAACGAAAACCGAGGGGACAACAAAGCGGTCTCCTATGTCAAACTTGTTACCTTACGTGTGTATGAGCAAGTCATCAGCATCCATAAACAAGAAAATGGCAGAGTCCGGGTAAGAGCAATTTTTTTTTTTTTATCTATCGCTATTTTGAACGTTCACTTTGTACTTCCATCCCTATCTTATTTCTTTAAAAGATTCACATAGCTATCCATCTTTTAGCCACCCAATCAAATTGATAGAAGGATAGAGTGGTGGGATTCAGAGGTGGGATTCAGCAGGTTCTGACCAGTTCTGGAGAACCGGTAGTGGAAATTTTGAATTGTTCGGAGAACCGGTGGTAACCTTCCCCCTGGAGTGGGGTGGGTGTGATGACCTGGGGCGTGGCACAAAGGCAACACAGTCAGATAATCCGTAGGAGTCCCTTTATTAGCTCCAACTTTGCCTCCAATGTCCTGGTTACCTTCTGGCTGGAGAAAAACTCTCCCAGGAACAGCCTTTGGCTGCAGAGAATCAAGTCCAAAATGTGGTCAAGAAAAAGTATAACTATAAGTCCAATCAAGGCAAAATGAGGTAATTGGTCCAGCAGGGCAAGAGAAGGAATTCCATTCGGTAGTAATTCAAGCCGTTTGGGAGGATGTCAGGAACGCAGATAACCAAAGTCGACATAAGATAAAACTCACGTTTGTTCCCAGCAGACACCACATTCAGCTTGCATCCCTTTTAAACTCTCACTCCCATCTGTGGCTAATGAAGGAAATCAGGGCCCTTTCCTCCCCCGTAAGCCACGCAACCCACGTTGCTTTCTGCTCTGTTCCTCCCTGCATGCCCTAGGATGAAGAGGGGGTGGGCCTAGATCTTCCTCTGAACTCCCACTCCCTTGTTCTACCTCTTCCCTGCTCTGCCCAGCCAGACTTAGCCCTTCCCCAGTTTCCTCCACAGCCAACGGAACCACATTCCCCCCCCCCCCCCCCCAAATCAGCTGTTTGTCTTCCTCCTCGGATTCAGACTCCGACAGGGGCATGACAGTGGGAACGGAGATTTTGCAGTATCCTTCCCCTGCCACGCTCACCAAGCCACACTCATCAAACCACACCCATTGAACCGGTAGTAAAAAAAATATTGAATCCCACCACCAGTTCTATGAGAGCGTGCAGCATTTAAATCACACCAATTTCAAGACCCAAAACAGCTTACCTTCTAGGGCAGCCCCAGTAAGTAAAACAGCTGAGCCACGGGAATCCACGGTGCTGTGCGAATCAGCTGAGCTGAAAATCGTGGAAATATAGGACAGGATAAGGCAGGGGTGGGGCCAGCTGATTGTTGGAACTACCAGTACGATAGAATCGGTCTGAACTGGCAGCATCCCACCACTGGGAGGAAAATGTTTCCAACGTCTTAATTGTCGTTTTTAACTACAGGAAGTCCTTGACTTACAATAGTTCATTTAGTAACCATTTAAAGTTACAATGGCACTGGAAAAAAATGACTTATGACCGTTGCAGCATCCCCATGGTCATGTGATGCTTGGCAACTGATTCATATTTATGACGGTTGCAAGTGTCCCAGAGTCATGCAATCCCATTTTGCGACCATTTTGCGACAGGCAAAGTCAGTGGGGAAGCCAGATTCACTTAACAATTGAGTTATTAAATGAACAGTTGCAGTGATTCGCTGAGCAACCATGGCAAGGAAGGTCACAAAGTGGAGCAGAATTCACTTAACAACTGGTCTCCCTTAGCAACAGAAATTTTGGGCTTAATTCTGGCTTTAAGTCAAGGACTATAATGCTTTTCATGAGGTAATTGAGTGCTGTGTCTTTCTTGCAGTCTGTCTTATTCTTACTTTGCCGACTGGGAAATCCAACATCCAACTCAAACTGGTTTGCCTCTCCCCTTCCTGCTTCCTAAAAGCACACTTACTTGCAAATTTCTTTTCTAACCCCCCTGACACAGGTTAATGGTGTGACCTTCAACCTTCCCATAACTCTTCTGGGAGGTAAAATCCGGATCTTCTCCAGTGGCAACTTTGCCAACCTGCAGAGCGACTTTGGTCTACTGTTGACCTATGACTGGAACTGGAAAGTAGACGCCCACCTGTCTAGCAGCTATTATGGAAACACCGGGGGACTTTGCGGTAACTTCAATCAGCTGCCAGGGGATGAGTTGAGAAGCCCAGAGGATTTCCTGATGCCCAGTGTGGTCACCTGGGCTACTTCCTGGAAAGTGGAAGATGGGGATCCCCTTTGTTTCCATGAGTGCAGCGGAAAATGCCCTACCTGTGATCAACAACAGCTGGCCAAATACAAAACCGACGGGTATTGTGGGATAGTCTCTGTCTCAAATGGACCCTTCCAGGATTGCCATGCTGTTCTGGATCCCAGCATTATCCTAGACAACTGTGCTTTGGATGTTTGTATGAACGGAGGAGACCATGGCATCCTGTGCCAAGCTGTGAACTCTTATGCTGAAGCTTGCCGTACGAAAGGAGTCCGAGTTGGTGACTGGAGAACCCCCATCAATTGCCGTAAGTGTTGAACGTTGGGTCTACCCAACAGTGTCCTAGCTTGATGTCTAATATCCCTACTAACAATTAAAGCTAGCGCAAGAACAACATGACGTAAGCGAGGAGCAAAAAACAAAAGTAAATTAAAAAATATATAATCGAGTTCAGTGAGTAACAGAAGAGTTGGAAGCAAAGGTGGGATTCAAAAACTTTTACTACTGGTTCTGTGGGCGTGGCTTGGTGTGTGTGGCTTGGTGGGCGTGGCAGGGGAAGGATACTGCAAAATCCCCTTTCCCTCCGCACCCCACTAACCTGCTTTCCAGCTCCGTTCTCCTGTGCAGGGCAACCAAAGAAGACCCAGCCAATCATCTGGGACTCAGGAGGAGGAGAATAGATGGGGGCGGGGCCAGTCAGAGGTGGGATTTGCCAGTTCTCTGAACTACTCAAAATGTCCGCTACCGGTTCTCCAGAGCTGGTCAGAACCTGCTGAATACCACCTCTGGTTGGAAGGGAGCTTGGAGGTCTTCTAGTCCAACCCTTGCTCAAGCAGGAAACCCTATACCATTCCAGACAAATGGACAACATAGTTAAGCAAATTTTGTTCTACTTGTAGAAGAAATATGGGTAGTCCTTGACTTACGATGACAACTGAGCCCTGTTATTAAGTGAGACATTTGTTAGGTGAGTTTTGCCCCTTTTTGCCCCAGTTGTTAAGCGAATCACTGCAATTGTTAAGTGAATCTGACTTCTGCCTTGATTTTGCTTGTCAGATGGTTGCATGACCCTGGGACACAGCAACCTTCATAAGTCTGAGTCAGTTGCAAAGTGTCTGAATTTTGATCATACGGATGCTGCAATGGTCATGTGAAAAAGCAATCATAAGTCACTTTTTCCCCCAGTGCCACTGAAACTTTGAACGGTCACTAAATGATCTGTTGTAAGTCAAGGCATTTTCTTAAATAAGAGATCTTAACAGGGATGATGAGAGCAATCGTTGGAAAGTAGGAAATCCCAGATTTTAGGGGCATAGATGGGTATGGATCAATGTAGAAGAGCATAAAGGCTCATGAAAATAACTGCCCCAAAGTATGGAAAATGTATAAAATGTTGCTTACATGGAGTTTAGAGAATAGGGAAATCATAGTTACTCTGAACTGTGGTGGCCCAGTAGTTAGAGTTCGGTACTGCAGGCTACTGTTGCTGACTGCCGGCTGCCTGTAATTTGGCAGTTCAAATTTCACCAGACTCAAGGTTGACTCAGCCTTTCGTCCTTCCCAGGTGGGTCAAATGAGGAGCCAGATTGTTGGGGGCCATAGGCTGACCCTGTAAACTGCTTAGAGAGGGCTGTAAAGCACTGTGAAGTGGTATATAAGTCTAAGCGCTATTGCTATGGCTACTTAACAGTTATTTCCTTTCACAGCTCTCCCTTGTCCTGAAAATAGCCACTATGTGCAGTGTGGAAGTAGGTGTCCAGCCACATGTTCCTCCCGCAACACGCCTTGCACATTGGAATGTGTGGAAACCTGCCAGTGTAACGACGGCTACATCCTTAGCGTCGACAAATGTGTGCCCATTGAAAGCTGTGGTTGCACGCACAAAGGCGTCTACTATAAACCCGAAGAGGAATTCTGGAACAAGGACTGCACATTGCGCTGCAAATGTGATTCCAGGTTTGGGGCCGTGGTGTGTTCCCTAGCTGCTTGTCAAACTGGGGAGCAGTGCAAACAAGTCAACGGAGTCCAAGGGTGCTACTCTAGTGCCTCCACCTGTATCTCTGCAGGAAACTACCAGTACACCACCTTTGATGGTTATGGCTATAGGTTTGAGGGCCGCTGCATTTACCAACTGTCTAAAGTCTGCCTTCCCAGGCCTGATCTCATACCATTTGACCTCTCGGCTCAGAACAACGTAGCTCCTGAAGGCCGTGCAGTTATATTAAAAGTGTACGGAAAGAGCATTGTTGTCCGTACCGACCAGGTGCAGGTAAGCTCTCTTTACTCAATAGGTTGAAACAAGTCAGTTTAAGATCTAACTGTTGCATTTGCATGGCAAGCTAATATAGGTTTCTTTCAACCTTGGATAGTGTTTCTTTTCTGGTTTTCTGTTAAACCAGACCATCGGATTAATTTCTGATCAACATATGGTGTAGATCAGGGGTGTCAAACTTGATTTCATTGAGGGTCACATCAGGGTTGTGTTTGACCTCAGGGGAGTGGGGTGGGCATGGCCAGCTCAATGTCACTCATGTTGGGGGGGTGCCTGTAGTAGCTCAAGCACTCTTCCAGCAAAAATGGAACTCGGGAGGTCCTCCTGAGCTCCGTTTTCTCCGGCCGAGAGTTTCAGGAGGCCGTTGCAGCCAAAAATGGAGCTCGGGAGGGCCAAACGTGGCCCTCCCAAGCTCCGTTTTCTCTGGCAGGGAGTTTCAGGAGGCCATTGCAGTGAAAACGGAGCTTGCGCTGTTTCCAGGGTGGCTCCGTGGGTCAGATATAAGCACTCCACAGGCTGGATCTGTCCCACAGGCTTTGAGTTTGACACCCCTGGTGTAGATCTAGGAAAAATGGTTAATTCAGTAGACCTTCGATACCAAACAACGCCAGGGTAAAAATTTACATAATAATTAAACAGAACATTTACTGCCCTTGTCAGGTTTTTACAAATTTTGCAGTAGTAGTAGTGCTGCAATAACAACAACAACAACAACAATAGTAGTAGTAGTAGTAGTAGTAGTAGTAGTAGTACCACCACCATTATTTGATTTTTGGGGGGGTGGGTTTGAATAGCATGGTTATAATATGAGTTCCCCCAATAGGCACAGCTGATTTTTTTTTAATGGTGGTTTGAGTGTAGTTTTTTTTTTTTTAATAACAGAAAAGTGGTTTATTGATCCACCCAGAATATTAACATGCTTATTTGGGGTTTTCATTCTTTAAAAATGGGTCACATATTATGCTGCTGAATATTACTATTTTACAGTATTGAATTTCAGCAATACGATCCAAATGGGCCCACTGGGGACTACAATACTTAATCTGCAGAGGCACGTGTGATCTTCAGGCAATTACGTATCTACCCATATTTAATGGCAGAGGGCGTTTTAGTGTTGTTTAGAAATATATGCAATCTTAAGTTTAAAAGTGTTCTGGTTCTGCAGCAAGAAAGGCTGGTTTTTTTCAACCTGTGTAATTTATGGTGAATTTGTTACTGAACTACATTGATTAGTTAAAGTGCATTCATTATGGGGAAAGCAGAAAATCTTAAAAGGTCAGCTTTCAAATACCTGTTTCTCCTGCTTCCCAAAATACCTACCTTTGTTTAGATTCTATTTCCAAACATTTCTTTTCTCCAGCACTAAAAAGAGCTGGGAATTTGGGGGGTCTGGTTCAGTTTAATTGGAAAAGGAAAAAAACTAAATACTCTCTTTTATTCAGGTGGATGGCGAGCCAGTAAATCTGCCATTCAACTATGAGGAGAAAATTAAGGTTCATTCTGACGGGCACCAATTTGTCATTGACACACAGTTTGGCCTGGTGGTCAAACTCTTCAAGGAAAATCTCAACATTGAAACAACCGTGCCCTCAAGCTTTGCAGGACATCTGTGTGGACTGTGTGGAAACGCCAATGGAAACTTGGCTGATGAGACGATGCAAGAATATGGGGAAAACTGGTTTGTAGGATGCTCTCCGAGCTGTTCCCCGAAGTGCCCTCCCTGCTCATCCACTGAACTAGAAAGCTATCAACAAGATTCATTCTGTGGGTTGTTGAACCGGCCAAACGGTCCCTTCGCTTCTTGCTATGAGACCATTCCAGTTGCACCTTTCTTTGATGAGTGTATCAGAAAGACCTGTGAACTTCGGGGACAGAAGAATGTTTGGTGTGATGTTATTGCCACTTACGTAGCAGCCTGTCAGGCCAGAAGTATCCCTTTACAGAACTGGAGGACGGATAGCTTCTGCCGTAAGTTTGAACTTGAAGTGATAGATTTCAAAGACCAGTCGTTATGCAGGGTGCCAAGATGTCTGACTACTCGCGTAGTGTTTATTCCTTTTTATATAGTTTTCTACAAGTAGCAAAAGGCAACATAGATGTAGTAGCATCAGGATAGTTGAATCCCCTCCCAATCCTTAAGAATAGTGGTGATGTTAGTAAGGTGAGATCACTCTACCAGGTACGGAACTTACCAACCTGAGACAGGGAGTGAGACCATGCAAAGAGGCCCATATAAGTATTAGGCACAGCAGAATGCTGTGTGCGCCCTCTACAGGATCTCAATTGCTACTACATTGAAGGATTGGGGGTAGAGGGGATGAGTCAAAGAGAGAGCACTTGGATAACAGAACAATAGAATTGGAAGATGTCTTGGAGGTCTTCTAGTCCAGCCCACGCTTAAGCAGGAGACTTTATACCATTTCAAACAAGTGGCTGTCCAATCTCTTCTTAAAAACATCCAGCATTAGAGCACCCACAACTTCTGGAGGTGAGTCGTTTCACTGATTAATTGTTCTCACTGTCAAGGAAACTTCTCCTTAGTTCTAGGTTGCTTCTGTCCTTGATTAGTTTCCCCCCATTGCTTCTTGTCCTGCCTTCAGGTGCTTTGGAGAATAGCTTGACTTCCTCTTCTTTGTGGCAGCCCCTTAAATATTGGAACAGTACTATCCTGTCACCCCCAAGTCCTTCTTTTCATTAAATTAGATATACCCAATTTCTCCTTAATTCCAGGTTGCTTCTCTCCTTGATTAGTTTCCACCCATTGCTTCTTGTCCTGCCCTCAAGTGCTTTGGAGAATAGGTTGACCCAGGGGTGGGATACAAATATTTTTACTACCGGTCCTGTGGGAGTGGCTAGGTGGGTGTGGCCCTGTGGCTGGGTGAGCATGGCTTCTTCTTTTATTTTGGGTGCAGCACCCTGCCTCCACGCTCTGTTTTTTGCCTCCTGGGCCTCAGGGAAGATTCCTGGGAACCTGTTTTTGCTCCCAGGAGGCTTCCCTGAGGCCCAGGAGGCAAAAGATGGAGCAAGGGAGGCCCATGCAGAACCCCCTTAGCCCCTGTTTGCTTCCTGGGCAAAGCAGTAAGACAGCGAGGGGGATCCTGGCACAGCTGATCATTGGAACAGCTGATCATCACCGGTTCAGCCAAACCAGTAGGTGTTTTTTTTTTACTACTGGTTTGGCCTAACAGTAGCATTTCTTTTACTACCGGTTTGTCCAAACTGGGCTGAACCCAGGGGTGGGATTCTACAGGTTCGCACCTATTCTCTAGAACCGGTTGTTAACATTCTAAGCAATTCGGAGAACTGGTTGTTAGAAGAAATTACTGGCCTAATCCTGTAAGGAAGGCAGGAAGGAAACATTCTGGTGTTGCTTACAGAAAATGCCTCTCCGTTAACCCTAATTACATTCTTGGCAGGACTAGACTTCCTGTCTCAAGAACTTCTCTGGAGTTTTTTTCCCCTCCTTTGCTGGTACTTTGCTTGTGTGGAGTGACCATTCAAAGTTACAATGGCATTGAAAAAGGTGACTTATGACCATTTTTCACACTTATGACTGTTGCAGCATCCCCACAGTCATGAGAGGCCAGGCAAGGAGATGCGTGCCTCGATGTGAATGATATTGAGTTGGCCACACCCAACCAATAACATGACCACCAAGCCATGTCCACCACCTAAGCCACGCCCACAGAACCAGTTGTTAAAAATTTGAATCCCACCCCTGGCTGAACCGGTAGAATACCACCACTGGGTTGACCCCCTCTTCTTTGTGGCAGCCGCTGAGATATTGGAACACTGCTATCATGTCATCCCCAATCCTTCTTTTCATCAAACTAGACATACCCAATTCCTGCAACCTTTCTTCATATGTTTTGGCCTCCAGTCCCTTTTCATCTTTGTTGCTCTTCTCTGCACTTTTTCTAGAGTCCCAACATCTTTTTTTATATCACGGTGACCAAAAGTGGATGCAATATTCAAAGCATGATCTTATCACATCATTATAAAGTGGTACTAACCGTTTGTGCGATCTATCCCTCTGCAGACTGCTGGCTCATATTTAAGTAACTGTCCACTAGGACTCCAAGATCCCTCTCACAGTTATCTCTTTTGAGTTAAAGTGCCTTGAGAAAATTCAATAGTTAATGCAGCTGGTGCATTTCAGCTGAATTGGCTTGTGGCTGCTATATATCCTGATCACGTGACCTAGCAGTTATGATAACTACAGTTGTGCCAAAGATTATTTTTGCGATATTTCTGTTCATCAGTGAACCGCAAGCGGAGTAGCTAAAGCTGCAGGTGATCTTCCTGTTCTTTCAACATATTTATGAGACTTATAATACAAAACTATCTCATAGTGGCAAGGAATATGATTAATTAATCTTCTGCCAACATTAATCCCTCCTACAATGCTTGATGGAAGAGTCTTCTCTCTTTCCAATTTAACCACCTCATCTATGCTGGATTAAATGTTGATCCAGGAGCTGCCTATGGCTGTAGCTTCCAGACTTCACATTTAATTCCCTGTCACAAAATGAAGAATATTTCTTTCCACCTCATTTCTCTGCATCTGCTGTACATAATCCATTTATAATTTTGCTGTTGACATTGCTTGGAAGAACCTAGGTTCATCTAATATAGGTAGTCCCCGACAACATGTGGCCTCGTTTGAAACTGAACCAAAACTAGAATAACATCAGAAGGATCTAAGCCATGATTACAGGTAATCCTCGACTTGTAACAGCTCATTTAGTGACCGGTCAAAGTTACAACTGCACTGAAAAAACATGACTGTTTTTCCCACTTATGACTGTTGCAGCCACCCCTCCCCCCATGGTCACGTGATCAAAATTTGGACGCTTGGTGACCAACTCATATTTATGACGGTTGCAGTGTCCCAGGTTCATCTTATCTGCTTTTGTAATCTTTTCACAAGCAGCGTCAATAGGGAAGCCCATTTCACTTAACAACCATGGTAACCAATTTAACAAGCATAGTAATTTGCTTGAATGACTGATAACAGATATTCAGAGTTGGAAGGGACCTTCTAGGTCATCTAGTCCAAGCCCCCACCCAAACAGGAGACCCTACACCATTTCTGACAAATGGCAGTCCAATCTCTTCTTGAAAGTCTCAAGTGATGGCGCTCCCACAACTTCTGAGGGCAACTTCTGTTCCATTGGTTGATTGTTCTCACTGTCAGAAAGTTCCTCCTTATTTCCAGGTTAAATCTCTCCTTGTTCAGTTTCCATCCATTATTCCTTGTTTGGCCTTCGGGTGCTTTAGAAAATAGCTTGACCCCCTCTTCTCTCTGTGGCAGCCCCTCAAATATTGGAAGACCACTATCATGTCTCCCCTGGTCCTTCTCTTCACTAGACTAGCCAAGCCCAGTTCCTGTAACCATTCTTGGTATGTTTTAGTCTCTAGTCCCGTCATCATCTTGGTTGCTCTTCTCTGTACTCTTTCTAGAGTCTCAACATCTTTTTTATAATGAGGTGAACAAAACTGGATGCAGAACTCTAGGGGTGGTCTTACTGAGAGAGGTATTAGTACCTCCCTTGATCTTGATTGTATCCCTCTGTTAATACAACTTAGGATTGCATTGGCTTTTTTGGCTGCTGCTGCACACTGCTGGCTCCTATTTAGCTGGTTGTCCACTAAGACTCCAAGATCCCTTTCACAGTTGCTGCCATTGGAGCTCGGGAGCCTGTTTTTGCTGGCAGAGTGCCCAGGGCCCCACAGGTGCCCCCTGACATGAGTGACGCCATGCTGGCCATGCCCACTCTGGCCAAACCTCCGTGGTCAGATGCAACCCTTATGTGGTCCATAATGAAATCAAATTTGACACCCCTGACTTAGACTTATATACCACTTTGCAGTGCTTTATATCCCTCTCTAAGCGTTTTTCAATGTCAGCATCTTTCCCACAACAAGCCTGGTGGTAAGAAAGGTCGTACAATGGAGCAAAATTCCCTTTTTTGCTTCGCAGCAGGAATTTTGGCCTCAATTGTGGTTGTAAGTTGAGGACTACCTGTAGAGTAGCTTGCTGTTCTGCTGTGGACACCATGACAGCTCAACCTTTCTGGAACTTTTCTTAATCCTCTCTTTATTTTTCCTTCACTAGCTCAATACTGCCCAGCGAACTCTCAGTACGAACTCTGTGGGACCCGCTGTGCTGCTACCTGTGAAAACCCACAGCTTCCGCTTACGTGCAAGGCGCCTTGCGGCGAAGGTTGCATCTGTAGACCGGGCTTCATCTTGAATGGGAACCTGTGCGTACCACTCCAGGAATGCGTCTGTGAGTTCGAGGGCATATACTACAAGAAAGGAGAGGAATTCTTCTCCAACGTTTTCTGCCGGAAACAGTGCCGATGCATGGAAGATGGAACCGTTCAGTGTCACGACTTCTGCTCCGACGAGGACGCCTGCAAAGTGGTGAATGACGTCTCAGTTTGTTTCCCCAGGGAACCAGGCACCTGCTATGTGCTGGATGGTTGGAATTATGTCACCTTTGATGGCGTGCAATATTCGCTGCCGGTTCTTTGCTCCTACATCCTCGCCCAAAGTGACGAGAGGCACAAGTTCTCCGTTGTCCTCTCAGCTGGATTCACTGGCATTGAAGAAGTCAAGATCCAGGTTTCTGAATACAGTGTCGTTTTTCAAAGAGGCAAGGCCGGGGAAATTTTGGTGAGTCCTTTCCACACCCAATAGCAACAGCACTAGCACTTAGACCAGGGGTGTTGTGATGACCCAGGGTGGGATACAAAATAAACACAGTCACAAAAAACAGGTGAAGCACCTTTTATTCCTTCACTTTGCTTCCAGGCTCCAAATATCCTTGCCTGGAGACAAAAGACTCCTACCCAAGCAGTTACAAGAAGGAGGAAACGCTGTTTAAATTATAAAGCGTAAAACACAACATAAACCAGGCAAGATAAGGGCTGGAAGATGTCCACAGATATCAGAACACACACTGGGAAGGATGCCAAACTCAGAGAGGAACAATAGAAATATTTCCAAGCTTTGTTGCCAGCACTTGCCCATACGCATGTCCATCCTCTTATCCAGTTGTCACAGCTGCAGCCCATGAAGAGGATCAAGGCCCTCTCCTCCCCAGTAGACCACCTCTCTCTTGTGTTTCTTGTGTTTCTGGGACTTCTTCTGGCTCCTGGCACGCTGGATGAGTCCTTGGAACAATCTGGAACGAAGTGACATGCCAAAACACCTCCCCTTTTAGACACATGTGCGTGGGAGGGAGGGGAGAATAGCACACTGTATCACCAAACGTCCTAAATGGGTGCTTTGTGCAAGCTTTCTTTCAAGCAAAGCTCTCCACACACATGTTTCAGAAGCTAGCACATCCCTGTTATAAACAGAGATTTGTTTTACCCATCCTGGCTTGATTCCCCAAGGTCATAAAATAAGGCAAAACTCACTTAACAAATTTCTCACTTAGCAACATAAATTGTGGACTCAATTGTTGTCATTTGTCAAGGACGATCTGTAGTTCATTCATTCGAGTGGTGTGGTGGCCTAGTGATGAAGATGTTCACCTTCTATCTCTTGAAGGTTGGGAGTTCAATCCTAGGTAGAGGCAGATGTTTCCCTCCTTGGGCACAAAGAAAAAAATATCTGCTGTGAACTCCACTTAAGCGTCAGGAAGGGAATCCGGCTAGTAAACTCATAGCTCCATCCAGTCAACCCCGAATGAGGACTACAGGGTTGTAAAAAGTAAAAAAACAAAACCTGCAGATCATTCATTCCTCTGACATTTATTAACAGACAAAAATGCAAAGAAATACATCAGATTCAATCTTGTTTCTTGCATCTCGTTGCACAGGTCAATGGAGAACGTCTTCCCTTGCCAGCTGACTTTGGAGACGTCTCGGTGAGACAAGAGGGGAAAGTTGTGCTACTTCGTAACAATTTTGGCCTGCGGGTTTTTTATGACCACAGCGATTGGGTGGCAGTATCTGTATCTGGTTCCTACCAGGGCCTCTTGAAGGGGCTTTGTGGCAACTTCAACAAGGACGAGAATGACGAATTCTTCTTGCCTGGAGGGAAGCCAGCCCAAGATTTGACCGAATTTGGAAACTTTTGGAAAATTGCAGGTGGCAGATGCTTGGAAACCTGCAAGGAGAAATGCTCTGAGTGTGACAACACTATGGAAGCAAAATTCCAAAGCAAAGAGTTTTGTGGGTTGATCCCAGCTGTCCCAGGTCCATTCAGTAGATGTCACGCCATCGTTAACCCAGATCACTACTTCAAGTACTGCGTGGCCAGGCTGTGTTCCAGTTATGGAGCGACAGAATCGCTCTGCCAAAGCCTTCAGGCCTATGCTACGGCTTGTCAACTGGCTGGTGCCACCATTGATGCATGGAGACCATTCACCCCTTGTGGTAAGTCAAGATGGAGGGTCTTCGTGCAGTGTTTACCCCTAATGTTTAGTCCGACCTGCTAAAGACCCAAGAGGCAACTTTGCCCAGCATGATAATCCGGATACTTTCCAACTTAGTCAGATTTATTTTCAAGGCTTAGAATGCTGTATGAACCCTGCCCATTGATTTATTTATGATATTATTTGGCATAAATCCTGTAAATGAGTCCATTCAGTAACCAGTTGAATATAGCCTTGGAGAGCTGTAAATTTGCAGAGTTACAGAGTTGGAAGGGAACTTGCAGGTCATCTAGTCCAACCCCACCCCCCACCCCAAGCAGGAGACCCTACACCATTTCTGACAGATGGCAGTCCAGTCTCTTCTTGAAAGCCTCCAGGGATGAAGCTCCCACAATTTCTGAAGGCAACTTCTGTTCCATTGGTTGATTGGTCTCACTGTCAGAAAGCTTCTCCTTATTTCTAGGTTTAATCTCTCCTTGTTGAGTTTCCATCCATTATTCCTTGTCTGGCCTTCAGGTGCTTTAGAAAATAGCTTGACCCCCTCCTCTCTGTGGCGGCCCCTCAAATATTGGAAGACTGCTATCCTCTCTCCCCTGGTCCTTCTCTTCACTAGACTAGCCATGCCCAGTTCCTGTAACTGTTGTTTATATGTTTTAGTCTCCAGTCCCCTAATCATCCTAGTTGCTCTTCTCTACACTCTTTCTAGATGGTGGTAGAGAGCTGGTTCCCTCTTTAGAACATGGTCATTTCATTGGATAGATGAGACTTATGGTTCCAGGGGTTATAGGGATTAGAGAAGCTTTGTATAGCTGGCTAATACTGTTATTTTTCTTTTGCTATAAAGAGAGGACTTTTTAAAGTCAATTTCCTGGTAGTTTATCTCTGAAATTTGACCATGTGGATTGAGAGAGTCGGGTGGGGATAATAAAAAAAAGGGGGATTTGAGGGCAATCTGTGAATCATGGTGCTGAAAAATGGCCATAGAATACAAGAAGAAGCAAACCAACATGCACGGGTTTGTTTGTGTGCCTTCAAATCAAGGCCGGCTTCGGGATACTGCCAAACAGCCATTTTCTTGGCAGGGTGTTTCAGAAGTGGTTTGCCATTGCCTATTTCCTAGGGTTGAGAGAGAGAAAGAGAGAGAGAGAGAGAGAGAGAGAGAGAGAGAGAGAGAGAGAGACTGGCCTAGTGATGGGATTCAAATATTTTTACCACTGGTTCTGTGGGCGTGGCTTGGTGGGTGTGGCTTGGTGGGTGTGGCAGGGGAAGAATACTGTGAAATCTCCATTCCCACCCCACTCCCGGGGAAAGTTATTGCAAAATCCCATCCCCTTCCCACTCCAGGGGAAGGTTACTGCAAAATCTCTGTTCCCTTCCACCCCACTAACCTGCTTTCCAGCTCCGTTCTCCTGAGCAGGGCAACCTAAGAAGACCCACCCGATCAGCTGGGACTCAGGAGGCAGAGAATAGATGGGGGTGGGGCCAGTCAGAGGTGGGATTTGCCAGTTCTCCAAACTACTCAAAATTTCCACTACCGATTCTCCAGAACTGGTCAGAACCTGATGAACACCACCTCTGTTTACACCAGGATGTGTGTTTCATCACTTGTCCATTCTTGTTCCGGTGTATCAGTGGTGGGATTCAAATTTTTTTACTACTGATTCTGTGGGTGTGATCTGGTGGGCGTAGCTTGGTGGGTGTGGCAGGGGAAGAATACTGCAAAATCTCCATTCCCACCCCACCCCACAAACCTGCTTTCCAGCTCTGTTCTCCTGTGCAGGGCAACCTAAGAAGACCCAGCCAATCAGCTGGGACTCGGGAGGCAGAGAATAGATGGGGGTGGGGCCAGTCAGAGGCGGGATTTGCCAGTTCTCCGAACTACTCAAAATTTCCGCTACCGATTCTCCAGAACTGGTCAGAACCTGCTGAATACCACCTCTGGACTGGGCCAAGATCACCCAGCTGGGTTTGTGGCTAAGGCAGGACTGAAAACTCATGGTCTCCTGGTTTGTAGCCTTATGTATTAACTACTGCACCAAACTGGCTCTCTATAACTAGCTGTGAGATTATGGGAAAAGTGTTTAAAAAAAAAAAGCAGAACTTGCAATGTTGGAAATATGGCTCTCCAGAAGCGTTTTGCTAATAGCTTCCAAAGGGCAGCTTCCGTTCATACCAAAGAGAAGCCTTTTTCTCAGGCTAATTTCCTTGGGGGATTTAATGATCCTATTCATCCAAGCATAAAGAGACAACTTTGCACGCCACAGCCCTAAGCTCCGAGACTCAGGTACATGGATGCCTGCTCTTTAAAGTTCTTGGAAAATATAATTCACCATCCAAGTTGCTGCTTTAGGACTGCATATCCATAACAAAGGATGCTTTCTTTTTTGGATCATGTTCAGACTGGTTTTACTTGCCATGGGAACCCTTCTACCAGGGCTAGTGGTGAATTCAGCCTGGGTAGCATGTAAGTCATGGTTTATGCATGCTTGTATGACTTATTCAAAAAACTAAAGTTAGCTACGGCATTGTGAACTCCACCTAAATGCAGATTTCTAAGTTGAATGTCCCAAAGGTGCTTTTTCAGGAGGCAACTGGACTTCCTTGTTTTTCTTTTTCTTTTGAAGATGTTCTGCTCCTCATCCAAGAAGGTTCTTCAGCTCTGACAGGATAGTGGGGAATGGAAGGATTTATATTCCTTGAAGGCAGCTGGTCATTTGCATCCTTTTAGAGGGTTGTTGAAGCAGGTGGAGGTTTATCAGCAGGGGTGGGATTCTTCCAGTTTGCACCTATTCTCTAGAACCAGTTATTAACATTCTAAGCAGTTGGGAGAACTGGTTGTTAGAAGAAATTACTGGCCTAATCCTGTAAGGAAGGCAGGAAGGAAACATTCTGGTGTTGCTTACAGAAACTGCTTCTCCATTGACCCTTATTACATTCTTGGCAGGACTAGACTTCCTGTCTCACTGGAGTTTTTTTCTCCTCCTTTGCTGGTACTTTGCTTGTGTGGAGTGACCATTCAAAGTTACAATGGCACTGAAACAAGTGACTTATGACCATTTTTCACACTTACGACTGTTGCAGCATCCCCACAGTCATGAGAGGCCAGGCGAGGAGATGCGTGTCTCAATGTGAGTGATATAGGGTTGGCCACACCCATCCAGTCACATGACCCCCAAGCCACACCCACCACCTAAGCCATGCCCACAGAACCGTTGTTAAAAATTTGAATCCCACCCCTGTTTATCTGTGTCCTCAGGGTCTGTCTGCAAGGAATATAAATCCTTTCATTCCCCACTATAAATTGCAGACTACAGGAACCAGGAAGCACTACTCAGGTGACTCTGAGGACACAGATAAACCTCCAGGTGGCCTCTCTAAAAGAATGCAAACGGCCAGCTGTCTGCAAGGAATGTAAATCCTTCCATTTCCCCACCATCCAATCAGAGCTGAAGAAGCTTCTTGGATGAGAAGCGAAATGTTTTCGAAAGAAAAACCCAAAAAGTCCAGTTGCCTCCTGAAAAAAGCCCCTTTGGGACAACCAGGACCTGGATCTCTACAGACTCTGAGTTGATTGATATGGGAGTAGGGGACAGAGGTGGGGTTGGAAGGAAATGATCAAACAGCTTTTTCTGCATGAATGGTGTCAACATTTAGATCAGTGTTTCTCAACCGTGGCAACTTGAGGATGCGTGGACTTCAACTCCCAGGATTCTCCAGCCAGCCATGCTGCCTGGGAAATCATGGTAATTGAAGTCCACGCATCTTCAAGTTGTCAAGGTTGGGAAATGTTGATTTGCACTAAGCAGGCCTTAATGATGGAGCTGTCCAAAATGCACAGGCTAAGTGATAGTCTAAGAGATACCTCCTAACTGGGATTCGTGAAGAAGATAAGAACCGAGAAATCTAAACAGTGGGATGATGATGATGATTTTATGTCGCCACAAATTAGGAGGAGTTAGCTGGAAAAACTCATTCCTCCCCATTTTTGGTTTCTGATCTGACCCATGTACTCTCCGTAGAAAAGGAGGCTTCAAACCTCTTCTAGTAGCTTCCTCACAGAAGTGGAATTAATCGCTTACTCATATAATTGATCTCTGCTCCACAGCTCCCCTGAATTGCCTGCCTGGAAGCCATTACGAGCCTTGTGTTCGGAACTGCAAGGGCACCTGTGCAAGAGATCTTGTGTGTGTGGATCCGTGCGTCGAAGGCTGCGTGTGCAACGCGGGAACATGGGCAAACGGAGTAGCCTGTGTGATTCCAGAACAGTGTGGATGCTGGTTTGAAGGGAGGCTCACTCTGGTGAGAAGGTTTTTAAAAAATTTTTTTATTTGAATTACTCTCTTTTCCAGAAATCAACTATTTTCCTTAAATGGATATAATGGGAAAAAATTAAGGCGTCAACTATGATGGGTTGGTGGAAGCTTTCTCTGTGTTTTTTAAAATGTGCAATAGATAACAGAATAACATAGTTGAAAGGGACCTTAAAGGTCTTCTAGTCCAGCCCCCTGCTTAAGCAGGAAACTGTATATACCATTTCAGACAAATGGTTGTCCAATCTCCTCTTAAAAACTTCCAGTGTCGGAGCATCCACAACTTCTGGGGGCAACTTGTTCCACTAATAAATTGTTCTAACTGTCAGAAAATTCCTCCTTAGTTCTAAGTTGCTTCTCTCCTTGATTAGTTTCCACCTGTTGTTTCTTGTCCTACCTTCAGGTGCTTTGGAGAATAGCTTGACTCCCTCTTCTTTGTGGCAGCCCTTAGATATTGGAAATGTAAATGCATTGGATCACACTGTGGTGGCCTTATCTGAACACTTTTGCCCATATCCTCTCCTGGCCAGGGGTGTCTGGAAGGTATAGTTTTTTTAAAACAAAAACAAAACCCACCCAACCAGCATGGTATGATCAAAGGTCTACCTATTTTTTAAAATATATAAGACCCAACTTGACTTTTTAAAAGGCATTCCCTGAGTTAAAACACAGAGCAATTTAAAAGATTTCGGTGCTGGTGTTAAGGCAGGAAACTGTATTTAATGAGCCCTCTGTCTATCTTGGCTTACTGATTGATGAGCCACCAACCTTCTTCACTCCTCTTAAGCATGCTTGAGCTAATTCAGATTTATTTATTTATTTGTTTTGATGGGGTGGGGGGTGGGGGTGGGGTTGGAAGTAGAGCCGAGGGGGTTTATTCCACTCTAGGCATTTTCAACTCTGTATTTCTCCATGCATGTAACAACCACAGTTTTGGTTTGATTCCTCTCGTAACTCACCACCTGAATTTGCTATTTTAGGGAAGGATACCACACTCTGCTGGTTATATTGCCCTTGGAACAGTTTCATAGCAGAGCAATAAAAGAGCTGAGCCACAAACGACTCTTATGAATGATGGCGGTGCTCATGCTGTACAACAGCCAAAGTAGATGGACTCCATAAATGGAATTCAGTCTTTTGCTCTGATTTCAAGAGCTGCCTTTCAATCCTCAACGCATTTTTATCCTTTGTGTGCAGAATAAAAGCTACAAATGTGTGAATAGAGGCGTGCACGCGTGCACACACACACACATACAAACACACACACACACACACACACGTATAGTTTGCTTAACATTTAATGGAAAATTCCTGTTCCCTGGATAGGGAATATTCAACCC
Source organism: Pseudonaja textilis (assembly GCF_900518735.1). The sequence continues at coordinate 148,763 of NW_020769327.1, read as the reverse complement.
CAAACATTGGAGTCTTTGCAGCCATCTGCATATCCAACACGGATGATTTTTCTGCATTGCCGTTATATCTTCATCTTTTCTTTCTTCTTTCAGCCTCTTTCCAAATTGGCTGAACCCATAATTTTGAGTAATGTGCAAAATAATAGCGCTACCCCCGAATGCCTCTAACTTTCCCTCACTTTTATTAAATTACATGTTGCAGAACATGCTTGATGTTTGCAATTGTTTTCCTGTTGATGTCAACCATGTGATTTGGTAACATCTTGGACTTCCCTCCCTCCATTTATTGCTGTTCATAATCTTATTATTCTCGTGGCGTTGTTCTTTCTTGAATTTTGGAAAACAAAACTGATCCTTCTTTTGGTTGGTTGGTTTGTTTTTAAATAAAAGATAATAAAACAAGAACAGCGCAAACCACGTGATAGAAATCCCCTTAATATTCTCCAAGCTGGAGAAGATGAAGCTTCAGTTTGTAATTGTGGGATATTGTTTTCACGGGATGTCTTCTTCTATTTCTCCAGCAAGGGGAAAGCTACATCTCTCCAGACTGTAAGAGGAAATGTACGTGCAAAAGCCCAGGCGAAGTGTTCTGCCTCCTCTATGGCTGTGGAACTGGTGAAGTTTGTGGCGTGAGAGATGGGCTACGTGGTTGCTTCCCCACTGAAGGCCGCTGCATAATGATACCAGGCCAACACTTCTCTTCCTTCGATGGCCTTTCTGGAGATGCAGTTGCTCCTGGAGCCTACCAGCTGGTCTCCCTTTGCGACACCCTCTCCGACGATTGGTTCCGCCTGATAGCTAGGGTCACCTTGTGTCAGCCTCTCCAAACGACCACTGTCACCTTGTACCTCTTCTTAAAAAATTCAATGATTACAGTGAATGACCAGAAGGAAGTTTGGGTGAGTAGAAACCAAACCAAGGAAAGAGCTCTCTTTGTGATCTATTAAAAATCACCGATTGCAGGTCATCCACATCTTAGAACCACAACTGAACCAGCAATGGGATCCTACCTGTTCTACTACCGGTTCAGTGATCGGGCGTGCACCTAATACGCACGTGCAGCTTTCTACACACCAACTGAGGCCTGTAGCTCCAATCAGCTGAGAGGGTAAAGAAGAGAAAAGTGGGTGGAAGGTCCGATCCTGTACTTTTCTTTCTCCTCGCAGCTGATCCTCGGAACCGGTAGCATACCAACCACCGAACTGAGCCCCAAATTCATGCTGCTGAGCAAGACGAGTGAGTTTTGCTCCTTGTATGACTTTTCTTGTCACCGTTAAGTGAATCCCTGCAGTTGTTAAGTTAGTAATGCAGTTGTTAAGTGAAGCTGGCTTGCCTGTTGACTCTGGTTGGCAGAAGGATGCAAAATGTGATCGCATGGCCCTAGGACACTGAAACCGTCATAAATATGAGTCAGTTGCTAAGTGTCTGAATATTGATCATGTGACCATGGGGATGTTACAATGGTCGTAAGTATGAAAAAGAGTCATAAGTGACTTTTATCAGTGCCATTGTCGTAAGTAGAAGATTACTTGTACTTCTTTCTTTCAGCCCTTCATGGGAACTCCTGCAAGGCTCATTGTGTAATCCAAGGGTCTTCAAACTTGGCAGCTTTAAGACTTGTGGACTTCAACTCCCAGAATTCCTGATCTAACATGATTGGAGGAGGAATTCTGGGAGTTGAAGTCCACAAGTCAAAGCTGCCAAGTTTGAAGACCCCTTGGTGTAATCTAAGACATTGTCACAGGTTTGTCTTCAATGGGAACCTAATTGAGTTGTTCTCTACTGTGCGACTCAGGATGGAAGGCTGAGTCAACCTTGAGCTGATTAGGATCAAGCTGCTGGCAATCAGCAGAATTAGCCTGCAATACTGCATTGTAACCACTGCGTGACCACAGCTCCTGGTGAATAGGCTGCGATAAGAGGTGCAGCTAAGCGCCTTGTTCTCCCTTTTGCCTGGACAGAATATAATGAGTAGTGGAGGAAGACTACTGGGTGACTAGACAATGGTTAGTGTGTGTGTGTGTCGGGGGGGGGGGGGGGGGGGCGCAAATTGGCCCTCTTGTCTCCCTTGGGTCTGGGTCTGCCTAACATTATTGCAGCCATTTCCAGCTAGGCAAGGCTTTTCCCCAGAGCCCCCATTTTGTGAGAATGGTGTAGCATGTGCTGAAAATCCCCAAAGTGCCCACTTAATTTTATTTATTCATTCAATTTCTATAGCTGCCAACTCAACTCAGTGAGTCTGGGCGACTTAATTTCCAAAGATTGACAAACTTGGATCTAAGGCTCTGAATAATTGGATCTCAGAGCTAGCTTTTGTTTTTCACTGTTTCCTCTACCGGTACCTGGGTTTAAGGAGACATTTAGTTAGCTTTACGTACTGCAGTTGATAGAGAATTATAGCAATTATAATCCCCAAACCATCCACAAGGAACAAAATAATCTGTTCCTGCTCTGCAGATAAAATCACCTCAAGCTGGTACACTTTCTATTCTTAACTTAGCCCTCTCTAAGCAATTTACAGAGTCAGCCTATTGTCCCCAACAATTTGGGTCCACATCAGAAAGATGGAAGAGTGAGTCAACCTTGAGCCTGGTGAGATTTGAACTGGCGGTCATCCAGCAATCAGCAGAAGTAGCCTGCAGTACTGCACTCTAACCACTGCATCACCGAGGCTCATATAAAAACCTCAAATAAAAGAAAAACAATAAAATGAATAAAAGAGAGAACCATATCATAAATTAATAAAATAATATAATAACCTCCCACCCACCCCGGCGACAACATAACTGGCTATTTTCCTTGCATCCCCATCTAACTTTGTTGGGTCTCTCTTTGTGCGTTCCAGGTGAACGGGCTGCCGGTGAGAATCCCACTTGAGATCACAAATGTAGTGAAGTTTGACTTGACCGGCGATGTGATTGTCCTTCAGACACCTCAGGTTCAAGTAACATTTGGCCCAAATCATAGAATATCTGTGTCTGTCAGCCCAGCTTTGTCAGGGAAGGTGTGCGGAGCGTGTGGAAACTTCAACTACACCCCGGCGGATGACTTGAAGGGACCAGGCGGAGTGGATGTCAGCAGTGTTCCAGAGCTCTTGTTGTCTTGGACGGCCAGAGATTTCGCTCCTCTGGTAAATGAGTTTTTGATTATTTCTCCCTACAGATTCTTCCTGTCCTGTTACCCAGGCTAGTCTACTGATAATAAGGCTTTTACTTGAATTAAGGGTGGGGGTGAGGCACGATGGCTCGATGGTTAAGGATGCTGAGCTAGTTAGATGGAAAGCTGACAGTCTAGGTTCGAGACCCAATCAGCTTGAGATGGGATGAGTTCCTGTCCTTACCTCAGTTTCTGCCCACTCATTAGTTGGAAAATATGCAAATGTGTATAGATAAATAGAGACCACTTCGTTAGGACAGTAACAACGTTCCATGTACATATCATTCACATGACCACAGAAGCGTCTTCGGACAATCCTGGCTCCCTAGATGAGCTCTGCCCGCCATAGCCAGACAAGACAGGATAGGGGGAAACCTTTACCTTCCTTTCCCTTTGCTTGAATTAAAATGGCAAGCTGAGCCATCAACTTTCTCAAAGAACCATTGACTTGAAAGTCTATGGAGATTCTCGGTCATCTAGATCCTGGTTGTCCCAAAGCTGCTTTTTCAGGAGGCAACATCTTCAAAGAAAAACCAAGAAAGTTCAGTTGCCTCTTGAAAAAAGCACCTTTGTGGCATTGACTTGAAATCACTGTAGGACAGCAGAGCTGAGGGTGTGTGTTTGAGAGAGAAGAACATTCATTGACATTTCAGTGGCTTCTTATGACCTTGAAATGCAGCGAAGGCATTTTTGGACATCATTTTTCCATTGAACATTTTTGATGCCCTTCTGTGGCTCTTAGCTACCGCTGCCAATGGCTTCTCCCCAATTGCTCTGTGAAACTGCTTTGATCTAGCATCGTTACCTGGTGGTGTTTGGAAGAGGAGAATGAGGGGCCGTTAAAGTTTGACAGACAGAGCCAAGAGCTTCTGCTGCCTCCGCGCAGGAGAAGGATATGCTGGCATCTGGGAGCCATTTGTCACTCACCAAAATGCTTCCCCTCTGAGATAGATAACAACATTTTATTCTGTTGTAAATCATGAAACTGTAAATGTACCAGAGCGGATGGCTGAAAATACTGGATTCTGACCTTCTGGACATATTTAACAGAGATCAGATTTATACACATTCCCTTGCAGTGAAAATGCTCTGGTGTGTACCTTACATCTCTCAGCCGCTCCATCCATTTTAGAAGAAGCACCAGGGTTCCTGAGGCGTCTCTTTCTGTAGATATGAATGAAAAAAAAAAATCTGCATGCAGTAAGGCTTTGGGTGGCATTCATGGGACTCTGCAGATCATTCCAGAAAGCAGGTGTCACAACTGAAAAGCATGGTCCCATCAGATGGCATCATGTCAAGGAAGGAACATGCCCATTCTTTTGATAGGGGATGAGTATGTATCAGTAGGGATATCTGCAAATAACGTGCCATCTAGGGCTTTGTGGGTGGCAAACAGACCTTGAATTAGCAATAACGGAGAACATTTGTAGCTCAGGGTTGAAATGAGGCATCCTTGGTGTTCTCTAAGGAAGAAACCACACATCCTCCACAGTGGCAGGGCAAGCTACTGTACATGAACAGAGAGAAAACCTCACATTACTTGCACTGATGATGTTATCTAGCTGGGTAATGAAATGTCTTCACTTGATTGTAGGTAACTTGGTTGCAGGTAACTTGGTTGTAGATAACTAGGTAACATCATCAGTACTAGCCACAAACAAGCTCAGAGAGCATCAAGGACCTTGAATTGCACCTGGAATCTATAGGAAGCCATTAGTAGTTTGGGAATGAGTGGTGTTACCTGGGCATACCTAAACGCACCTTCAAATACTCGTGCTAATGTATTTTGGATCCATTGAAATTCCTGAGTGATTTTCAAGGGGAGTCCATGTAGAGTGTATTACAGTAATCCAGTTTGGAGGTGACTAAAGAGTATCCATGACACTGAACAGGACCTTTTGATCCAGGGCAAGGCACATCCACCTTCTGAGTTCTGCAAAAAGAAAAAACCCGTGTAGCTCAATGTTGAAATGTTGGGAATTTGGTGTTCGTTGTTTCTTCTTGTGAACAGTATATCACCGAACTAGGCATCATCATCATCAGAGCTTTGGCACAAGGTAGTGAGGACTTCTTAGGCATGGCTGCCCTTGACCCTATTTTATAGTTTGTGTTCCTCTTTCTCATTGATCTACTTGGCTCAGTCACTTCTTTATCACACACCCAACCATTGACACATAGATAAAGGAGAACCCACATAATATATAGGAACAGCTGAAGATGAGACAGCGAAGCTAACCAAGCCAGGGACACTAATCAAACAGAAGAACAAGATCTCAGCGGTAAGATTAGTCTGATGGGGAATTAGGACCCTAAGTTCTCTTGGGCTGACAGTGTCGCTCTCTAAAAACTCCTCTTCGTTTGCGTCCTTTGCCATTTTTCCTTCCTCTTATACTTTATCTCTCTTTTACTCCTTAGTGTGCCTAGGGATAAGATTGAACAGGCTGATCTGATGATGCTAATCGGATAGTGGATTGAAACCACAAAGAAAGTCTTCGGCAAGCCTCGTCATCAAAGGAAGTTGATGTGGAAAACAGAACTTTTTGGAGGTCTGAGTTCCGCAGGAATTGCTCCAGTGAAGCTAAGCCATGTGGAATTTAAAACTCTGCAAAAGTAGATTCTCTTAATTATAAACTGATCTGTTCTATGAGGATCCTTTGCCATAATAATTTAGTTCAGAGTGATCCTGTGGAAGGGAGCACGAAGAGGGTAAGAAGGCTTGTATTTTGTGGAGAAAGGTGAAAAAGGCTCATCTGATCATCGTAACAAAAGGAATGCAAAATAAGGGGGGAATAGAGAAAGTGGGGTGCTGTTCTCAAGGCCAAATCTAACTACCTCATCGCCCATATAGATTTGGGTGCTTTTTCTGTCTGTGTGCTTAAAATTGATTGCCAATATACCTTTTCTGTCTCCTGTGAAATCTTTTCTCAATCTGTTATCTTTCTCGCTATATCTCAGTCAGTTTGGCTGGCAGCCCAGAAATCACTGTTACAGGGTATTTTAATAAAGAATCTTGCTTCAAATCTTCATTGTTTGGATTGCTATTTTTTTCCCCCCATGGCAGCTAGATCTTGGTTTAACCTCCTCCTCTTGCTTCTAGCATGAGGCTTTGATTGTGACGAGGGATCATTGTTTATTAAAATGGGCTAGTGGGTTCTTTGAATGGAAGACGGGTGATGGATATGAGGTTTGAATGGGAGAACATGCTTATGGAATTCTTCTGACTTATCTTTGGGGCTGAATCAATGAACCAGCTACAGCCTTTAGCAAAGTTGTAGGTGGATTTGTTCATGTGAACCTGCCTTTGGTTGCCTCTGTATGGGAAAGATTAAAAACATTGCAACCAATTAAATTCTACCCTCCCCTACTCTCACTATTCTACAGAGCCTGCTAAATTCTTCCTTCTTGGAACGGCTTATATATAAAACTGTATGAACACAGGGTAAATGTTTCTGTTAAAGCTACAACAGGTTTAATGTAAACAGCATGGAAAACTGCAAAGTCTTTTATCAAAAGCTTTAATTGATCCTAACAGTTTCAACAGTGTTAGTTCAAAATGATTCAAAACATTCAACCTCCCTCACCCAGAAAATAAAAATAAAATAAAAGCTACGGTATATATCTAAACCTTATGTTGCAGTGAACAGCTACTATGTATAATTAGAGTTACCATATCTAGATTGCAAGTATCTGACTAATCACAAGACCACTGTGAGGGGGGAATCTCTGGTGACACCTTGTGGTCAACTGAACTTTTGCACCTCAAATATGGTAACCACATTAATTCAGCAGATCGTATTGGTGTTTTGTAGGTAAACTAATGTAAAACATCAAAGTAGATTTTTTTTTTAAAAAAAGCAGATGCTAGGGAGTTAAGTACAATAATCTCAATTGCTGGGGCTTCATTCATTTCTGAATCAGTGGCTGGATTCACACATCAGTATTACATTAGTACAGTAGTTTGCTTGTTTGATGTAGGCTTTGCTCAGTGTTAAAAACAAACCAGAGCTTATGCTGGTGATCTCAGTTAATAAGTAGGTTTGTAGAATATGTAAATCCAGTTGGCGGGAGGTAGCTGTTGGCAATGGAACAAAAGATAGATGCTATGTTGTGCTTACAAAGACCAATGGCTCACTTGTGGTCTGGGATTCTAGAATTTCCCAACCATGCCAAATTTGAGACACATGGACTTCAACTCCCAGAATTCCCCAATCAGTCATGCTGGCTTAAAGTTACTAAGGTTGGGAAACTTTGCATTAGAAGATATTCCTGCTTGTAGGAAAAGGTGAATCTATCAAATTTGTTGAATTTCCCAGCATTCAGTATCCAATATACATTAAAAAAAACCATGAAAATTCACACAAAATTTGCACACATTGGAGAATCTCTGTCTCATCCATTTCCCTGAATGCAATTGTGGATTCTTTTCTCCAAATACTTATGCATCTGGGGATTTTTAATATACATCATTTTACCATTTTAGTTGTAAACACCACTGCCCAATGTGGTCAAATGCAGATTTTCAGAGATGCTAATTGAATGAGTTTGTATAAAGAACAGAATTTTCTCTTCCATCCATCCGTGATACAGTTCAGGCTGCATTCCTGGGAATGTTGGTGTTATGAAAACTGCTCTTGAATTAAGGCGCCGTATAGGAGTGAGTTTTCAAATAAGCTTTTAAAAAAAGGAAGAAAAAAAGTGTTTGGTATTTTGAATTTCAAACAACCATATGCCACCCCACCCCTTAGGGCAATACATGTCTGTTTAGCATTTTCATATGGAGCTTGAAAAGATGTTAACATTAAGAAGGGCAAACATTAAGTAGACCAACATGTTTCCTTAAGCATGAAGGGTTAGGATTAGGAACGTTATGGTACACCTAGATACAGGAACTGGGCATGGCTAGTCTAGTGAAGAGAAGGACCAGGGGAGAGAGGATAGCAGTCTTCCAATATTTGAGGGGCTGCCACAGGGAGGAGGAAGGGGTCAAGCTATTTTCCAAGGCACCTGAAGGCCAGACAAGGAATAATGGATGGAAACTGAACAAGGAGAGATTCAACCTGGAAATAAGGAGAAACTTTCTGACAGTGAGAACAATCAACCCATGGAACAGAAGTTGCCCTCAGAAGTTGTGGAAGTATCATCACTTGAGACCTTCAACAAGAGATTGGACTGCCATTTGTCAGAAATGGTAGAGGGTCTCCTGCTTGGGCAGTGGGTTGGACTAGATGACCTACAAGGTCCCTTCTAACTGTGATTATCAGTTATCTGTTAGATGTTTGCACCAGTAGGCACTAACTTCCTAACAGAGTAGTAAGGGACCTTGGAGGTCTTCTAGTCCAACCCCCAGCTCAAGCATGAAACCATATACCAAGAGTCCCTAAAACCCCAGATTGAGGCCTGACATTGGACTGTGGAACCTTCAGAACCGGGCTGCAGTAGTGGCGGCCATTTGTGCTTGCGCATGCAGCTCCATTTGGGTGAGCAGTGGGCACTCATGCTTGCACACGAAGCTCCATTTGCACAAGTGGCAGGTGCTGTCTTTCCTAAAACTCAATTTGTGTGAGCAGTGGGTGCATCGACCTACCGCTTGTGCAAATGGATCTACGCATGGGAGTGTGCACGCCCGCTGCTTGTACGGAACCGTGCCCTCTCCCTCCTCCACTGCAAAGCCGGAAAGGATGGAGACCCCTGTCCTAGACCCATGTGGGCGAACCTATGGCATGCGTGCCACAGGTGGCATGCAGAGCCATTTGTGCGGGCATGCGAACCCCAGCCAAACTTACTTGCACTGCATATGTGTGCCTCCCAGCTGATTTTCGGCCCATTTGAGGCCTTTTTTGCCTTCCCAGGGGCTTGAGAGAAACCTCTGCAGCCTTTGGAGGCCGAAAAACAGGCCTTCCAAGAATACCGGAAGTGCCAAAACCAGAAGTGCCGAAACGGACCTGTTTTTTGGCCTCCAAAGGCTGCAGAGGCTTCCCTCGAGCCCCCAGGAGGGCAAAAATAGCCTCAAATGGGTCAAAAATCAGCTGGGATGCGCGCATGCAGTACAGTGCAGGTAAGGGGGCAGGAGAGTTGTGCATGCATGCGCATGGGGGGGTGGGGTGCTGGTGCGCACACCCTTTCGGCACACCACAACAAAAAGGTTCGCCATCACTGCCCTAGACCATTTCAGACAAATTATTGTCCAATCTCTTTTTTTAAAAAAAACTTCCAGCGTTAGAGCACCCACAACTTCTGAAGACAAGTCATTCCACAGATTAATTCTTCTGTCAGGAAGAATTTCTCCTTAGTTCTAGATTGGTTCTGTGCTGGATTAGTATCCACCTGATTGTCTAAAGATGGGGTTAAATTAAGAGAGCAAAATTTGAAAAAAAAAATGTTAAGAAAAAGAAAGAAAGACGTTTCTATCCTTAACGTACCTTGTTGTATTCCTGTTCTGACAATCCAGTAGTTCAGGACTTCAGTAATGGTGTGGGCCTTCTTCCCATGTGGAAGCCTCAGGTCATCAGCACCATTACCGTTGAAGTTCCCGCAGGATCTGAAGACTTTGTTGGCCAGGGTTGCGCTGATTGTCACTGTTAAGTCACCCCCAGAACTATAGAGAACCCGTACACCTGATTCATGTGCCACTATCACCGTATCTTGGACCAGGGTTATGGACACCTCCTTGGAAGGCTGAGCTGGGAGGTGTACAGGATGCCCATTCACCTAGAAAATGCAAATCCACAGGTTTCCTGGGGACATTGTGTACTGAATTGTGGAAGATATGTGAGGAAACCAGAGGTGAATAAGAATACTAGAAAGTGGCAATTCCCCTTAGAAAATCAGTACTTACCACAAGCCAGAGAATGCCATGTTGGCTAAATTTATAGTTCCCTTTGGATCAACACACGGTAGTTCTCAGTCTCTTCATTTCTGTTACATTTCTCTTTTAAAACTCAACACTCTATTGCCAAGAGTTGCATTGGCTCGTTCCATTTTCTGCTATTTCACATTATGCAATTTTGTCAAAAGGTGCTATCAGAATCTTTACACTTCTCTTCTAGGGTTGCACAGAAAAATCTGGTTACTGAATTAACCCATTTTCTAAGTTTGCCTAATATGTGAAATCATAAATTAACCAAATAAACTGGTTTCATTCAAAAGTCTAGGCCACAACTAAGTTTACTCTAACCAAGCTTAAGTTTGTACCAGTTAAGCCTGCTGTGCAGCCTAAAAGTCTTACATACTAGTTAACACCACGTCCAAATTAACTTCCAGATTTTTATGTTTAGAAGAAGGAGACGGGATATTTCAAGTGGAATGTCACTCCTGTTGGATCCTCTTCATATAAAGCTCAGGGTACAGAGCCTTCAGGGGATGATTGCTAACTGGTGGGCCGAGGACCACTGGTGGGCCATGAGAAAATTTTGGTGGTCCACAGAAAAATGTCCCCCCCAAGCACTCCCCCCAAAACAATTAATCCAGGCTGTGCAGGAACTCAAGGCTGCGCCGTCCACATGACCCACCCACCTGCTGGCCCCCACCCTTTGGCCGAGTGCAAACCTTACCTTGAGTAGAGCCACGAGAGCTGGAACTGGAAGGTAAGACCAACAGCAGGGGAGAGAAATCCGCCCCGGGGTGGCTTGCTGACGTTGGTGGGAAAGTCGGTCCCATATTCCAGAGCTGCAGGAGTCACAGGACTGGCCCTTTGGTCATCCTGGAGCAGCTCTTCCAGTCCATGGCAGGCTGGTGTACCCGGGTGGAGGAGCAGCTGCTCCGGTATGACCAAAGGGCCAGTCCTGTGGCTACTGCAGCTCTGGAATATGGGACCGACTTTCCCACCAACATCAGCAAGCCACCATCAGTCAACATTCATATTAGTGGTCCAAAGGATTTAAAATTATGAGTTTGGTGGTCCCTGAGGTCCAAAAGGTGACCTCTGCCATAGATCAAATGGATGAATTGGGTGGTAAGGTGCAGTTGAGCCTTCCACTAGAATTTCAAGAGTTAATTATAAACTTACAGAGCTTTGGCTTTTTTCCCCCCTGAAGTCTGCTGCCTCTGCCCTCAGATTTATCTACCTGTCAATCTACTTCTCTCTCTTCTTGTTTCTGGTTCACATTCTTCCAGACTTTTCTTCCTAATTCTCACCAGCTTCATCCCCTTGGTTTATCAACCTGCACCAAGTTCTTCCATCTTGAATTGCCATGCTAACTCCTAGACATTTAAATATCTGATGTATTTTGTGGCTACTAAGATTGTTGGCTGAGCAGGTATAAAAACAGTCGCAGAAGTGGTTGACGCCTGGGAAATGGGCCTCTCATTACTCAAGTGCCAGCTTAGGAGGTGGGGCCTTAACAGCACAAGGAAACAACAGCCAACAACTTAATAGCAAGCCATCAACACCCCAATCAACAACTAAAAAGGCCACACACAACTGGCACCATATAAATACCACACCCAGAATAGCTGAAAGTGCATGCTCTGCTAGAGAGAAATTTCTCGAAAATGGGCTCCAAAATAAGTCCAAAAGCTCAGGAGATTATACCTCTGGTCCCAGTGACTGATCCAGATCGGACCCTGCAATATTATCCTGGGACACGTAGTTTTGCCTTCATTTATTTGATCTCTGTCTTACATCCTAGTCTTTGTAAGAGTATGTAGACTATAACTTCACGGCAGCTGGATCTCAGTTGCTACGGGTACCTTTCATTATAAAATTTACACCTCATTGATTTGTTCATTAGCTGTGGCAGTCTGGGTCAGACAGAGACAACTAGGTGAAAAGGAAAGGGAGAAGGAAAGGCAATTAGGTGATTAGCAATCCCGTACATTTTGTATGTAGAAGGAGAAGAAGGAAGAAAGAAAGAGATAGATAGGACTATAAGTAGAGTACGGTAGGTGAATAAAACATGAGCGCTATCATCTGCCAGTAGTACTTTCTTACCGAGACTGAGCTATCCTTATTCACCAGCACAATCAGTTTGTGGAAGTAGACAGTGACAGAGACCACACTGGGTGTTGCACACTGGGGACATTTCTTCACTTGCACCACCACTCGGAACCAGGATTTTGACTTCGCGTTGACAAGGGCTGTGATCTCAAAGGATCCTTCACTTGGAAGCTTTCCAGATACTCCATCAAAAGAGGTGAAGATGTGTTCATGGGCAATAGTGCAGTGTCCCTCCCTCCGGACACAGACCCACTTGTTATTTTGCAGTGCGCAAGTTTCTCCAGCTGCACACGGGAATGGAGTGCATGTCAGATGACCTTGATGTTCACAAGTACATCTCTCCATGCAATTGGATGTGATTGTTGGAGTTCCAGGCTGCAATAAAAATATGCAGAGATGGACAGATTAACTATGGAATTAAAAGACAGAGAAGAAACGGAATACTGTAAGATCTGGAATATACGGTATAAGTGGCTAGAAACAAATGTAAAGTTGTTACATGAGCTATAGTAAAATGGGGAAATACGGTATATACATCTGCAAATACTGTTACAAGTTAAATGTAGAAATAATTATACAATAAATAGAATAGTAACCTATATAATTAGAAACTATGTCAATATGAGTGAATACCGATAGCGGAATGCTGTAATGAGTGGAAATATGATTAATAAAAATTTACTTAGGAAAAAAGTACAGCAGGTGTCGGGGTGACAGCTAAGAAATGACCAACATCCATGGCAGGGTGTATTTATATCTTACATTAACAAGATGATGATCACAATTACTGTGGCATAATTGCATATTTGCAAGACCGTCTGATGTCTAATTATCAACCCTCCACTTCTGTTGGAATTGATACATGGAGTCCTTAATTTCTATTCATCTGGATCATCCCTGATTTCCCACTGTCTCTCTTGGCACCATCATTATTCCCATTTTTATTCTTCTTCTTGTCCATTCTCTTCTTAAAAACCTCAACCTCAACCCACAAATTCTGGAGCTAACTCAGTCCACTCATTAATTGTTCTCACTGTCAGAAAACTTCTTCTTAGTTCCAGGTTGTTTCTTTCCTTGATTATTGAGTTCCACCCATTGCTTCTTGTTTGCCTTCCAGTGGAAAACAGGATGACCCCCTCTTCTTTGTGGCAACCTCTCAAATATTATAACCCTGCTACTATGTGATCTCCAGTTCTTCTTTTCACTAGACTTGACATACCCAATTCTTGCACCCATTCTTCATATGTTTTAGCCTCCCCCTAATCATCTTCGGTGCTCTTCTCTGCACTCTTTCCAGAGTCTCAACATCTTTTTTTATAGGGTGGTGACCAAACATTGATGTAGTATACCAAGTGTGATCTTAGGTATCATAAAGCAGTACTAACACTTCAGGTGAACTTGATTCTATCCCTCTGTTAATGCAGCCTAGGACTCCACTGGCTTTTTTGGCAGCTGCAACACACTGCTGGCTCACATTTAAGGACTCCAAGATCTCTCTCACATTTACTGCTATTGAGCCAAGTTTCATTCCCCCATATCCTTTAATATTTTACTCTTTTGGGGTGCAGCGGTGAGAATGCCAACATGTTTCTGTTTGCTGGCAACCCCGATCCATCCATATGACCCCTTTCGTACAACTCTAGTTCTTCTACTTTGGAGAATCATTTTCTACTATGCAGATGCTATTCTGCTTCTTAAATCATCAACTCTGCAGAAGCATTCAACGTGCATCACTGAAACGGAAAAGGCAGAAAGCCAAAATCAAGTTGTAACTAGATGCCTCCTGCTCGATTCTTTTATTGAGTCAATCAGTCATTTCCTTTCAGCTCAGCTTACTTCATAGACGGTTATGAGGAAAACTGGAAGAAGACAGAAAGTTATGCTACAGGTAGTCCTTGACTTAACAACCATAATTAAGAGCCCTGGTGGCACAGTGGTTAGAACACAGTATTGCAGGCTCACGCTGCATTCCACTGCCAGGAGTTCAATCCTGACCAGCTCAAGGTTAACTCAGCCTTCCATCCTTCCGAGATTAAGTCACCCAGGCTCACTTAGTTGGCAGCTATAGACATTGAATGAATAAATAAAATTAAGTGGGCACTTTGGGGATTTTCAGCACATGCTACACCATGCTCACAAAATGGGGGCTCTGGGGAAGGGCTTTGCCTAGCAGGAAATGGCTGCAATAATGTTAGGCAGAACCAGACTCAAGGGATCAGGAGACAAGAGAGCCAGTTTTTTTTTACCCCCCACTAACCATTGTCTAGTCACCCAGGAGTCTCCCTCCACTACTCATTACATCCTGTTCATGCAAAATGAGGGAAAAAAATCATTTAGCTGCACCTTCCTATCCTCTTATTCTAACCTAGCCATCAGGAGCTGTGGTGGCACAGTGGTTAGAGTGCAGTATTACAGACTAAGTCTGCCCACTGTCTGGAGTTCGATCCTGACCAGCTCAAGATTGACTCAGCCTTCCATAGTTGCTCAATAAAATGTGGACTCAGATTGTTGTGGGCAATATGCTGTCTCTGTAAACTGCTTAGAGAGGCCTGTAAAGTACTGTGAAGTTGCATATCAGGTTAAGTGCTACCGCTATAATGGAGCCTGCTCATAACAGTTGTAAGTCATGGCAGTTGTAAAGTAGCGTTACCCATGTGACAGACCCAATTTTATGACTTTTTGTTCCAGTGGTCGTTATTGTTAGCTCTGGGCCTGTTTCCCCCAAAATCCTGTTTTCAGCACACACACACAAATGATAAAACATGGCCGCGGGATTGTTGGATGCTGCAAATGCAGGCTGGGACCCAAGTGTCCAAAATGGAGCCACATGGGGAGCATTGGAACTTTGGAACTGGATCCTAAGGATCTCTAGGGGATTGGTTGTAACTTCAGTCAAGAAAGTGTTCATAATTCGAGAGCTACCTGGACCACCCCTCTGAAAAAGAAAAGGAAAAGAAAAGCTAAATAAATAAAACTAAACTTTGCAATCGAAAGAATTTCTGCTTTCACTTGCCTTAAACCACATGCCTTTGTGGAAGCAGCGACATTGACTGATGGGGGCACAGTGGTACCCAGCCATGAAGAAGCCATTTTTGCATTGGCAGCCTTCAGCACAGTGGTTGGGGCACTTCGTGATGCCAGTTGCCTCTTTGCATTTGACGGGACAAGCCCGGGTGCAGAGTTCATAGTGGCTGTTGAGGGGGCATTTCATAGCTGCAAGAAAGAAACAAGACTAGGTTACTTGAAAAGGGAATGTACTATAGGCAGCAGCCACAGAGCAATCTGAGAAGCCGTATTTTCGAACAGAGATTGCTCAAGTTCCGTACTGACTAGCTTGATAGCCAAAATGAAACCTCATCTGACACCGCTTGGGCTTGAACTAATAATCTCCTGCAGGCAAAGCCATGTACTTTTCCCCATTTGAGCTACAGCTTTTCTTCAAATAATGTGCAACGGATTTCCTCCTGCAAGGAGAAAAACATTACTGCCAGAGTGAGTTCTTCTCTTGTGGATGCTAGAATGAGGTCAACTCATAAGTTTAAAATAAGGGCTTCTCAAACGGGTGATTGAAAAATACTCTTTAATACCATCAGATGATATCTGCCTATCTCAACTCCTGGGGAAGCGTTGGTTAACTGGATGGGAAAAAAAGCCAAGTCCAGTCTAAATATCTGGCTGAGTACAACCAACAATAATAACAACAATAAAGGGAGGACAGAAGGGGGAAGAAACATGGACACCTAAAGCTGAATTGCTATCAAAGAAACGTCTTCCAACTCCGAAATGGACCATCGATGTGACTTCGCCTGATTTATGCCCTGTAATCTCCTTATTATGAGACCCATCACAAGAGTCTCACTGATGACTCACACCTGACTGATCACAAGACCCTCACTTGACACACCCACAGCTGAAGCCCTTATAAACAGAAGAACATGGATACTGACATTCCCCAAACTCCGCTGAAGACGTTACCTAGTTTGGTAATGAAACGTTCAGAAACCAACCCACAAGTTCAGAGAATGAGCCTTCATTCTCATCCTACACCTGAGCTGCAGATATTTGCCACTACTGAAAACCTCCCATTCTGTTGTGGTTCACCGGTAGCCTGTGCAGATGGCAGCAGAATTGGACAGTGGGGAAGAACAGGGACCAGTCCAGGAGTCTGGGGAGGACTCGGATGAGGGTCCTGTGTCTGATAAAAAAATGGGGCCAGGACCATCTGGGAGTGGGGGGATGTCTCTGGAGCCTCTGGAGTCTGGCAGCAGCAAGGAAGAGGAACAAGGGGAGCCTGTTCCCAGTGCTCATGTGCTCATAGCTGCTAGATGGTGAAAGCAGCTAAGACAAAAGGGGCGACTTGGGAGTAAAGCTTGGAGGTGATTGCCCCTCCCATAAGGTATAAAGGAAGTGCAAAGGTTGAGAAACCTTTGCAGGAAGCAAAGATGTTCACTCTGCTTGGACTAAACCTTGAAGCCCTGTGTGGACTTTGTACTTCAGTTGGGTTTTTTAAATAGTTCATTTGGCACTTCTGTTGTTGGCAGCACTTCACAGGAAAGAAAGGTGGGTGCTTATCTCGAGGGACTGTTTGAGACTCATTACCGGCTGGGAATGAACATAATTCCCAGTGTTGAAATAAAACAGGAATTATTTTAACTGAGCGTGTGCTTAATTATGGTCTCGGAAGCCTTGGTCAGAACACATTCTCCCTACTCTGCCTCAGGAGATGCTCCCACTCTTTGCAGAGACTGTCTTCCTGGGCGAAGACTTACGACAGAAGTTTGCTGTCCTCCAGGGTTTGATCTGGATGCCAGCTGCTTGACAAGCCGCAACATAGCTATGGACAGCTCGGCAGAGAATAACTGGGTTCCCCCTTGCCTTGCATAGGTCGTGCACGCAATTGTTGTAGAAGTCTGTAGGGTTGATGGTAGAATAGCAAGCACTGAAAGGTCCAAAGGGGGACTGCAAAATGCTACACTGGGTGCTGTGTATGTAGCTGGCCTTCCGGCTTTCTTGACATGCACCACACACTACGGAGGCACAATCTTCGGTGCAGGTGGCAGATGGAGCAGCTACTTTCCAAGCAGCCGAAAAAGTTTGCACGCTAAGGGCTGGCTGGCCAGTGGGCAGAGAGATGTCATCGAGGGGATGCCCATTATAATTGCCACATAAACCACACATCTGGCTCTGGTAAGCTTCTGGCACCTGGACAATCAGGTGGTAGAGTTGATCGAAAGACACAAACAGGCCGAAGTCTGTCCGAAGCACAATGTTGTCTCCGTGATAGAAGACCCACATACTGTCACTTTCAAGGCGGAAAGGCAAGTAGGTCATGGCACCATTCACCTGTAGCATTGGTAAGGAATGAGAGCGAAGCAAGAAGACAATTGGAAGAAGAAAGATCAGTTACTCCTGATTTGTCTAAAACAGAGGTCTCCAAACTTGGCAACTTTAAGACTTGTGGACTTCAACACCCAGAATTCTCCAGCCAGCGATGCTGGTTTGGGGACACCAAGTTTGGGGACACCTGGTCTAAAAGAACATGTCAATTTTGTCAATTTATTATACAGATTTATACAGCTGCCCAACTCACACATAGGTGACTCTGGGAGGGTTACAACACTTAAACATCCACCAGATTAAAAAAACACACACATTACCTTCTCCACACACACATACCCAACCACACACATGGTAGCAGCATTACAATCAAATAACCTCCTGATCAATTTTATCTCCATTCATAGTCCACAGGCCCACTGAGAAAACCACATTTTTAGGGCCTTTTGGAAAAGGAACAGGGTAGGGACCAACCATATCTTGGGGCGGGAATGATATTCCATAGAGAAGAGGGCAGCATTGAGAAGGGCCTTTTTCGGTGAATGTTCATCAGAGATCCCTAGTAGGAAGAACTCTGGTTTGTATTCGATTTGTTCTTTGGTTATCTCCTCCAACCATTTTCTGATTTTTTGCCAATATTTCTGGGTTTCTTTGCAAGACCACCACATATGAAAGTGGGTTCCTTCTATGCTTTTACATTTCCATCCTATATACCTACAGAACAAATGGTCATCCAGAAAATATGTGACTGTGCAGAAATGGATAAATTAACTATAGCACTTAAAAATAAAGAGTCTTCAACATTTTATGATAATTGGAACTCGTGGTATAATTGGTTACTTCAGAGATAAACTGCTTAATGAACAATGGGTAATTTAAGCATAGATATTGACAAGATGTGTGTATTTAAATTAAGGTAGGAGAATTGGACCTTGCAGACTGTCAAAAAGGATATCTGTCTGTTTTTAAATGTATTTTCTTTTCTCTTCCGTTTCTTTGTTTCTTTCTTTCTTTTATATCTCTTTTTCTCTTCTTTTTTCGGTTCGTAAGACCGAGCGTTTTTTTTTCTTTTTTCTTTTTCTCTCCCTTTTGTATATGTAATGTCGATATGTTTTTAATTGTAAATTCAATAAAATTTATTTATAACGAGAAGGGCCTTTTTCATGATCCCTCAGGTGTACATTCCTAATTGATGGGACCCATAACATGCGCTACCTTCCCTCTAAGCTTTTACTGTCTGGTATAACTAGAATCATTCTCCACTCACATTCTATTATATTCATATGGACATCTCAGCATGTACACCCTCAATATTTTCATTGCCTTGTAGCTGATACAACCATTTGCTTCTTTATGTAAGGGCTCCGGAAGTTACCTCCATTTAAATCATGAGTCTCTAGCCGGATTTTCAAAGCTCAAAGAAGACCTGCCAGTGCTGCCTGGGTGTAACCGACTCTGAGGCACATCATTCATTGTCACCCTTGATCCTGGTTTTCCCCCACCCCCTGGGTGGATCATAATTCATATTCTCCAGCGGGACTCATCCATAGCCAAGAGTCATCAATCATACTCTCCAGTTAGAATTTTGCATGGCAGAAACTTCAGTCGCCTGGAAACTATCTATGAAAACATCTATGGAATGCACTTTCAGTTTTGCAAGCTGCTACATTACTCCCCCCTCCCTTTCTGTTGGCAACTCTAAAAGTCCAAAGAAATATTTTAATGAGTTGACACTTGAACTTACCTGCTACTGAAGCTCCCAACCAAAAGCAACCCACCCATCTCTACTCATAATATTTCAATTTATATCTTCTTACCAGGATAATGCCTCTCTTTTCCCGCAAGAGAGAAATGGTGTTTTGGTAGGCTGTGATAGATACAACTTTTGTCACAGAGATTTTGCCCCTGGACCGCCTTTCATTTTGTACATTGACAGAGAAAGGCGGAAGGGAATGTTGACGTGTACAGCTCCTCGCCAGCGTGTAAGTGCAGTTGCTCTGAAGGTCAAAGGTGGCACCATCAAAGGTGATGTAGTGAGGGTCTCCAGCGACGTGACAGATCCCGGTCTTCTTGGGAGCATGTGAATGGCACTTCTGGATGCCTTCCACCACACGGCACTCCTCATGGGGTCCGCAGGAGGATCGGTGGCACTCCATAATACCACCGACATGGCAAGTGCACCGCTCCTTGCAAAACCCATTGACAAAGTAAGACTCGCCCGCCTTGTAGTACAGACCTTGATGGACACAGCCACACTGTGAGACGGGGACACATTGGTCACTGCTCTGGACAAAACCTTGGTTGCATTCACATCCCTCTCGACAGTTGGTAGTGCAGAGGACTGGATTAAAGAGGCTGTGACAGGTCACCGGGCAATGGCTGGCACAGACTTCATAATGGCTATTTGGGGGGCAGTCAGGTCCTGGGGAACACAAGAAGACATTGATGTATTTGGCAGAAGACAGTCTTGTTGTATCACATTTTCTTAAATCTCCCTTTGAATCTTTTTTTAATTTTTTTATTATATTTATACAAACATTCCATCTTTCACTTGAACAGTGTGCCATCTGAGCATACGTATCTTGTGCAATAACCATTATAGTTTATACATATTCATTACTTTTACTTTAATGTTCTATTCTTACATCAAACTAATTGACATCATATACCTAATCTCCCTTTGAATCTTGATTGGAAACTATTGCCCCCCCCCCCCAAGGATTTGGCTTCACAACTGAAATAAGCTGATGAAGAAAGATTGAGGATTGGTAGTTTAGATTATTGAAAGATTCCCAGGTTGTTTATTGGAGCTATAGGTTCGGTTTTCTTAATCTCTTACTTGTTTGATCATCAAAAGAAGAAGATATGTTAATTTCTGACTTCTTAAGACCATTGTTTTTCAACCTTCACAACTTTAAGATGCGTGGATGTCAACTCCCAGAATCCCACAGCCAGCCATGGGAGTTGAAGTCTACATATCATAAGGTTCAGTGGTGGGATTCAAATTTTTTTACTACCAGTTCCGTGGGCGTAGCGTGGTGGGTGTGGCAGGGGAAGGATACTGTAAAATCTCCATTCCCTCCCCAATCTGCTTTTCACTACCATACTCCTGTGCAGGGCAACCAAAGAAGATCCAGCCAATCAGCTGGGACTTGGGAGGCAGATAATAGATCGGGGCGGGGCCAGTCAGAGGTGATATTTGCCGGTTCTCTGAACTACTCAAAAATTCCGCTACTGGTTCTCCAGAACTGGTCAGAACCTGCTGAATCCCACCTCTGGAAACGTTGCAAAACACTGAGACATGGTTTCAATACATTGCTTTCCAGGTACCTTCTAGATGTGAAGATGCCCTTTTCAATATCTGATTTAGGAAAGTTAAAATCAAGGACACCTGATGGTAACATATTAAGCCAGTCTGTTTTTAGCTGGATGACCAGGAAGATCATCAAAATATCCCTTCTGATCTGAAGCTAGGAGCAAAGATATGAAAATAGACCTGCTTATTAGAACAAAAGGAGCCTCGGTGGTGCAGTGGTTAAAGTGCAGTACTGCAGGCTACTTCTCCTGACTGCCGGCTGCCTACAATTTGGCAGTTCAAATCCCACCAGGCTCAAGGTTGACTCAGCCTTCCATCCTTCTGAGGTGGGTAAAATGAGGATCCAGATTGTTGGGGGCAATAGGCTGACTCTGTAAACCGTTTAGAGAGGGCTGTAAAGCATTATAAAGCGGTATATAAGTCTAAGTGCTATTGCTAAAAGCCAACCCAAGGATTGCCCATCTAGAATTGCTATTCCCCCAAGCCTTTGCCATTGGATATGAAAGCAAAGCGGAGGCTGCTAGGAACTGTAGTTAGGAATATATGGATGACTGTGCGTTCCTTACCTTGATCTGGTTTAACGTTCTGTTTTTCATAATGATTAAGCACAGTGGGGTTTTTTTGGCTGACCCAGCTTCTAGACTAGGTGAGCAAGAATGTTATTTCCCTAGCCACTTTCTCATTAAAATGAATAATTCATATCTTTTTCACTCAGAAAAAGAAGCGGCTTGCTTGTTGCTTTGCTCATCATTCTTGGTGGGAAATTTCTACAAGCTTCTTATCCAGAAATAGTCTGCTATGGATGTGAATATAATTCATTCATCACAAATTTCAGTAGGAACTGACCTAATGTGTTTTTCTGATCTGTTTCCATAAGACTGAAGCATATATCCTTTCCTTACCTCATGTGATGCTGTTCTCCAGTACATAAAATCATGGACATTAAGGAAATATATAAAACTAATCTAGATCTTGATGCAGAGTGATTTTTTTTAACCCCAACCTATAGATTGGCCAAATTTGTATAAAACTGTTTTGTTTGCATGAAAACATTTTTGTCAAACGGTTACAGAAATGGGTGGGTATAGATTTGCACAAACTATGAACCTTATACAGGCAACTTACAACCTCAACTTACAACCATCCATTTAGTGACCGTTCCAAATTACAATAGCACTGGGAAAAGCAACTTACAATCAGCCCTCTCACTTATGACCATTGGCAGCATCCCCGTAATGAAAAATTGGGCACTTGGCAACCAGCGTGTATTAACAAGAGTTGTAGGGTTCCAGGCAGGGATGGGCTGTTAGGGGCTTACAAGGGTTCGGGAGGGCTCCTAGCTAAGATTCTGTGCAGTTTGGAGAACCTCCAAATCGCACTCCTGGCTGGCCCCGCCCATTCCTCCCCTCCCCTCTCCTCTGAGGAGTCCCCACGTGGATGCAGGTAAGTGCAGGGCATGCTTGGAGGTTTGGGGAGGGCGAAAAACGGGCCTCCCAGAAGTTCAGGAAGGCCAGAAATGGGCCTGTTTCCAGCTTCCAGAGAGCCTCCGGAGTCTGGGGAGGCAGTTTTCGCCCTCCCAGAGGCTCGAGAAAAGCCTCCGGAGTCCGGGGAGGGCAAAAACATGGTGCAGGAGGCTGATAATACCACGCCCACTATGGCCACGTCAACCCAGTAACCGGGCAGAGAACTCTTTGCTAAAATTTTTGACACCCACCCCTGGTCCCAGCATCATTTGTTCACCATTTGCAACCTCCCCAGCCTAAGTCAAAGGAGCGGGGGATGGGGGAGCTGGATTCACTTAATGACCATGTGATTCACGTAACATTGCAGCGATTCACTCAATAACCGTGGGAAAAAAGTTGTGAAATCAGGCATGACTCCCCCTTAAAAACCGCCATTGCTTAGCAATGGAAATTTGGGTTGCAACTGTGCCCGTAAGTCGGGAACTACCCGTCGAAAGCCCGTGCTCACTTACTGCAAAAATGGAAGGACCTCCACTTGGAAATCTGGATCCCTAATGTTTGGCAAGCCGCAGCGTAAGAGGAGATAATGTGACAGATGATATTCTTGTTGCCCTTATTGGAACAGTAATCGAAGACACAGTTTTTGAAGTATGACTCAGGCGGCACCTTGCTATGGCAGCTCTTGAAAGGTCCGTGGGCGTCTAGTAGGAGCCCACACTCCTTACTCGTTCTCTGCATGTACTCCAAATGCACCATGTCCACACAGGACTCTTGTTCCTTCTCAAGGCATCCCGGGATATCCCGGATCTTCCAGCTTCTGCCCAGTTCTCCTGGATTCGTGGTTGGCATTCCGCTTTGTTGCATCATGTCGTCTTCTACTTTCCCGTTGAAATTGCCACAGAGACCGCAGGTCAGTCCCCTGTAGCTTCCAGATACTGTGACACGAATATTGTTCTTCATGTCAAAGGTGACCATTAAACCAAAATCAGTCATGATCACGATATCCCATCCCAGGCGGTAGAGGGAAATTTTGTTATAATCAACGTTGTAGGGCAGGTTGATCAGCAAGCCGTTCAGCTGGAAAGCAGGGGGGAAAAGAGAGAGAGAGGGAGGAAAAAAAACGTTTTGCAATATGTAGGTTAAACAAGTCTTTTAGGGAAGGAGCAATTCAGATCTTGGAACCTGGTAGAGCATAAAGATATCCACCTTGAAAATACATCAGGCCCTTGCAGGTCCCTCTTTTGCTTGAAACCTCTTTTTTTTTTTTTCTTTCTGGCATCTTCCATTAAGACAATTTCCCCAGGAGGAAATAGAGAGGTGATCAGGGATCAGCCAGATGCGTTATCTTTCTTACAGGAAGACAGTGGATATACTCAATTTTCCTTGGTGTCCTTGGTTGTTTACTTGCAGACGTTTCAGCACCCAAATTAGGTAAATCATGAGCGCTAGAAGGGAAAGGAGATCGTGGAGTGGAGGAGGAGGAGGAGGAGGAGGAGAGGGGAAGGAGAGGAAGAGGATTGTGGGGTCCTTGGTGCCCTCTGAGCTTGGTGGTTTACTTTCAGATGTTTCATTGTCCAAACTAGGGAACATCATCAAGGCTAGAAAGGAGTGGGCTTTGCTCTCGGTTTATAGTCTACTGGTTTCATCTTCAGTCTTGGTGGGAGTAATCTTGGAGGTTCTTTGGTTGGGCTGGTTTCTGTTAACTTGTTTGGCAGTTACCTAGTTTGGTTCGTGGAATATCTGCAAGAAAATAACCAAGCTCTGAGAGCAGCAAGGGACCCCTTCCTTCAATCTTGAGCTACAAATATCCTTTAAGGTAAAGGTAAATGTTCCCCTCGCACATACATGCTAGTCGTTTCCAATTCTAGGGGGCGGTGCTCATCTCCATTACAAAGCCGAAAAGCCAGTGCTGTCCAAAGATGTCTCCGTGGTCATGTGGCCGGCATGACTAAACACCGAAGGTGCACAGAACACTGTTACTTTCCAACCAAAGTGGTCCCTATTTTTCTCCTTGCATTTTTTACATGCTTTCGAACTGCTAGGTTGGCTGAAGCTGGGACAAGTAATGGGAGCTCACTCCGTGATGCGGCGCTAGGGATTCGAACCACAGAATTGCCAACCTTTTTGATTGACAAGCTTAGCATCTTAGCCACTGAGCCACTGCGTCCCCACAACAAATATTCTTTACTGCTACCCAATTTTGTAGATATATACCAGAATGAAGCCCCAGAACTTGCACTTATATTCTGATCAGGAGACAAGACTACCCAGCATTGAAAATACAGGTTGAAAAAGCTGGAGAACCAGAAGGTAAAAGAATGACCACTGGCAGGAGAAACTTAAAAGCTCTGTGTAATCAAATTCTAGCCAACTCAAAGCTTCTTAGTGTCATCTCTGCTTGGCTGTCGAGTGCAGAAGGCTTGAGTATTAAAAATTCAGGTTTCTAGCTAAAATAACTTTGGGGTCAGTTTTACTTTGAAGCTGCATATCTTATATCTGCCAGGGTGAATTCCTTGATCCATTAACCAGGACTCAGAGAACAGGATTAGCACCAGATAAACAGGAACAATCAAGAAAGCAGAAAAGAAAAATAGAAGAAGGAAACCAGGCTAGAAGGAGAAGCTGCAACTGTTTTATATATATAAGCAGCCAGCAAATGTCATTCTCCCATGCACCAAAGATGCTACCTAACTTGGCAATGAAACATCTGCAGCAAGAGAAACAAACTCTCAAGCCTGTAAGGTTTTTTTTGTCAGGGCAACCTGGTCTACTCAATTATGGGATGGAGCATACTGCTTCCGTTGGAGGTTAATGCATCTACCTAATATGCAAGTAGCGTGGGTTCAAATTCCAGAAGGGTATGGCTAGCTGATGAGAGCTAAATAGCTTGAAATAGATCTATATTAGTCTCCCTTTTTTCTTTGTCAGCAAAACAGAAATTCAACTCTCAAGCCTTTAAGCAGGAGTGGGCTGCTACCAGTTCACAGGTAGCAGCCCACCCTTAGCCAACTGATAGCTAATTTTACGCAAACCCTAACCAACTGATAGCTAATTTTATGCAAACCCTTAGCCCACTGATAGCTAATTTTACGCAAACCCTTAGCTAACTGATAGCTAATTTTA
>NW_020769327.1:103335-123423 GCF_900518735.1 Pseudonaja textilis | reverse complement strand
GATAGCTAATTTTACGCAAACCCTTAGCCAACTGATAGCTAATTTTATGGCCATTTCAGCGAACTGGCAAATCCCACCCCTGGCTGGCCCCACCCACTCTCCCCTCCCTTTCCAGGAGTCTCAACGCAGCCCATTTTGGATCCCAGGTAACTGCAGGGCACATGCGAAGGCCCGGGGAGGGCAACAAACAGGCCTCCTGGAAGCTCCGGAAGGCTGGAAACAGGCCCATTTCTGGCCTCCAGAGGGCCTCCAGAGCCCAGGGGAGGCAGTTTTCACTCTCCTGGAGGCTCAAGGAAAGCGTCCCCCCACCATGGTGCAGGAGGCTGACTAAGCCACACCCACCATGGGCATGCCCACCCAGCAACCGGGCAGAGAACTGGTTGCTAAAATTTTTGAAGCCCACCCCTGCCTTTAAGAACCCAACAGTTCAACCTTGAGCTATTCTCTGCTTATTGAAATTAATCCGTCTCTCAACTGGGGCAAACCGGTATGCCCTCATCTCTTGCACCTTGACACAAAATGTGGATTGCTAGAATTTGGCCGTCGCAACTCTGCTAAAAAGCTTATTTCTGGCTCCGTGAACAAGTATGACAGAAAGTTGCCTCTGTTGCTGTAGTGCTTTCCTAGAGCCCCATGGGGAAAGGCAAATGACAGCAAAATGGAATGCCTTAAAGTTAACAATTTAAGTACAACAAATGTGACTCTTTAAAAAGGAAAGACTCTCGGAGTTACCATTATTCTCTAAGGCAGAAGAGTGGGCAACTACGGTCGCTTGACAAAGTGTAGACTTCAAATCCCAGAATTCCTGAGCCAACCATGGAATTGTGGGAGTTGGAGTCCATTGGTCATAAAGGGGCCATAATTGCCCACCCTTGCTCAAGAACCACACAGAACTTCAGAAAGGGGGTTTCACTTTGATGATGGAGCAAAAACAAGCCCTTGAAGCTGCTCCGTAAGTCAACAGGGTTGAGTGGTTTTGCAAGAGCGGCCTGACTTTTTGAGCACCTTCCCTGCCTCGGGAACAGCCACACAGTTGCATAGCAAAAAAAAAAGGCTTCTGGGCACACGGAGTACCTTTGCAAACCCCTCTGCTGGATTTTGCAAGAGCTAGAGGAGGCTAAAAGGGGGGGAATGCAACGGGATGAAAAGCAGCTCATTGAGTTAAATCATGTTGCCTCTTCACCCTGATAAGGCCACTCAAGTTGCTTTTACAGCATTAAGTGCCTCATTGAAATAAATCAAAACCTTCTTGCACGAGCCAATTATCTTAAATATGCCTGAGTGAACAAGCATGTCTTCAATTATTGTTTAAAACAAGATTGCACGGGGGCCAGCTGTTCTTTTCTGGGGAAAGAGTTCCTTAATTGGAGGCAGGGGCTCCCTCAATTTTCTTCTTTAATTTGAGCAGTGGGGGCAGGCATTTGTTATCTCTGCTGGTGCTCAAATGTGGATGGTAGATTTTCCTTAGAAGAGGAATAGGACACCTATGGCATTGCAGCTGCGGAGAAGCTATACTTCCTCAAATCCCTGGGAATCACAGCCAAAAATGAGGCATGTTGGAGAGGGTAGTTAAGTAACACCTGGGGAATAGCAGGTCATTTGCCTGAAAGAGTAATATGCAAATAGGTGAGGTTTATAATTTCCGATCAATAATTAACAATTTCTCAATCATCCTATTTTGATCGCTCATTCTCTTTTGAGAGGATAATAAACCCTCCAGAAATAAAAATGAGATATCACTTGAAAGAATCTCACAAGTATAAATAGAGAAAGGTAGAAGATATTAGGTAGTCCTTGACTTACAACAATTTGCCTTCTTGAAGTTACAACGGCACTGAAAAAAATGACTTATAACTGTTGAATCATCCTGGTGGTCATGTGATCAACCCTCTGACAAGCAAAGTCAACAGGGAAACCAGATTCACATAACACCTGGGTTACTAACTTAACTGCACAACTTAACACCTGTGGCAAGAAAGGTCATAAAGATAAAGGTAAAGGTTCCCCTCGCACCTGCATGCTAGTCATTTCTGGCTCTAGGGGGCAGTGCTCATCTCCATTGCAAAGCCGAAGAACCAGTGCTGTCCGAAGACATCTCTGTGGTCATGTGGCTGGCATGACTAAAGGTGCACCGAATGCTGTTACCTTCCCACCAAAGGGGTCCCTATTTTTCTGCATTTTCACATGCTTTCTAACTGCTAGGTTGGCAGAAGCTGGGAGCTCCCTCCGTTCCGCAGCGCTAGGGATTCAAACCGCTGAATTGCTGACCTTTCTGATCGACAAGCTCAGCGTCTTAGCCACTGAGCCACCGTGTCCCTAGAAAGGTCATAACATAGGGCAAAACTCACTTGACCACCAACTTGCTCAATTGTGGTTGAGGACTACCTGTACCGTACTCACCAAGACTCTGCTATGGCTAATAAGGATTGCCATGCCGTAAACATGGACCTCAAGTACTTTGCCGGCTGCTGAGCTCTCGGACCCCTGTCCTTGGTGCTGAACCAGGACTTGGAACTGAGTGAGGTTTGCTATCTTGTAGCAGAGCTCAGCCAACCGATAAACACAAGTTCCAGAGAAGTCAAAGTGCAGTCCATCGAACGTGATATAATGCAGCTGGCCCAGGGTAGTGCAGGTCCCATAGACAGTTGGATGGCACTTTCTTACGCCATTAATCACATGGCACCCCTCTCCTTCCCTGCAAGTGGTTCTGTGGCAGGCCACTTTCCTGTCTCGTGGGTTGCATACGCACTGCAGGTGGCACTGCTGATCGCCCCAGAACTGCTCATTGGGAGCATAGATCTGACCGTGATAGATGCAGCCACATTGCTCTTTGGGAATGCATTTACCACCATCAAGCACGTAGCCCGGCTTGCACTGGCAGGTTTCCATGCAGGGCAGGTGGCATTTCTTTGGCGCATCAGGGTTGTTGCAAGTGGCAGGACAGGCTGTGCCACAGGCCATGTGTTGGCTGTGGTCAGGGCAGATCAAGGCTGTAGTAGAAGGAAGAACAAACAGGGTTAGTGCTCGATGTTCTTGTACAAGATCTCATCTTTGCTGCGTAATAAAAGAGCAATGAACCAGAGAAGATTCCTAGTTTGTGGAGTGCCTCAGGAAATTGATGCTCCACCCTCTGTTAAGAGATTAACAGAGATGGAAGGGACTTTGTAGGTCATCAAGAAGGAGACCCATGCCACATTTCTCGCAAATGGCAGTCCAGTCTTTTCTTGAAAGTCTCAAGCAATGAAGCTCCCACAACTTCCAAATGCAAACTGTTCCATGGGTTGATTGATCTCACTGTCAGAAAATTATTCCTTATTTCCAGGTTGAATCTCTCCTTGTTCAGTTTCCATCCATTATTCCTTGTCTGGCCTTCGGGTGCTTTGGAAAATAGCTGCCCCCCAAATATTGGAAGGCTGCTATCATGTCTCCCCTGGTCCTTCTCTTCACTAGACTAGCCATGCCCAGTTCCTGTACCTGTTCTTCATGTGTTTTAGTCTCCAGACCCCTAATCACCCTGGTTTAATATAATATATAATACCCTCTTGTTTAATGTCTAAGTTAAGGTCATCCATCAACATGAGGTCAAATATTATCAGTATGCTGGTGATACTTAGCTGTATATTTAGGCCCTCACTTGACTAAGTAATTATATTGAAGTGTTGATCCAACGTCTGGAGCTGTTAGTGTCTAGGTGGGGAGGAACAGGTTCTAAATCAGGAGCGCCCAACCTTGGCAAACTTAAGCTCTGTGCATTTCAACTCCCAGAATTCCCCAACTAGCCATACTGGCTGGGGAATGCTGGGAATTGAAGTCCCAGGGTCTTAAAGTTGCCAAGGTTGGACATTCCTGCTTTAAACTGAAGCCTGACCACACTGAATTAAGTGCAGGGCTCTTCCACTACTGGAGATTCTCCATATTTGGTTTTGAATGGTGTGGAGCTTCCTCAAATGGAACTGCTATGCAACTTGGGGTCTTCCTGGGCTCCTAGCCCCTGTTCTAAGAGCAAGTGGCAGCTGTGACCACCAAAGCTTTTACACAGAGTTATCTGTTGCCCCAAATCCATCCTTTCTGAACCAAAATTTCTTTTTCTCACTCACTCACCTTGCATGAGTTCTGTCCTCTACATGGGGCTACACTAGAACATTCAGAAATTACATTTGGTGCAGAATACAGTGGCTATTTTGCAGGTAAGGCCATTGTGGAGTACCATACCAGGCCTCTATCTGTTTACGAACACTTGCTAAGCCACCAATGAAATGGCTTTTTGCTGGCCTTCGGGCCCAGATCCCAAGTCACCCATTCTTATATAGATTGCCTGGTTCTCTTTTCATCGTCACTCTTCTCCATCCATCTTAATATAATCAGTCTTCTTCTTTTCTGATTATTTTTCAGGAGCTCATCAACTAATCCCTTCTGAGAACCATTTCCTTTTAAATGTAATGTTGCAGTCAATCTCTATTCCATTTACCTGCAACATCTGTCTAGCTATACATATATGCAACACTGATTTATCACACCCATTGCAATCTGGAATGACAGTCCCCTCCCATGAATGCTTCCTGTCACTGTAAACTAGTGGGAGCCCCATCTCCATAAATCCCAGGTTCTACTCACGGCAGCCGGCGTGTTTCCTCCAGGCAGATATTGCTATTCCTTCTCTCTGACAAGTATCAGCATATGTCTTCAGGGCCCGACACAAAATCTGCTTGTAACCCTCAAAGGCACACAAATCAGTTACGCAGTCATTCAAATATGGCTTGGGATCAATCAAGGAGTGGCAGCGATGGAAAGGACCGCTCCTGTGTTGAACGATCATGCCACACGAACTTTCTGTATTGTATCTGGCTGCTAACTCGGCGGAACACCGCAGGCACCTGTCATGGCAGCCGTGCCTGCAAGCTTCATCTCCATCTTCTACTTTCCAGCTCTTGCCCAATTCCACAGCGTCGGTGGCCAAGCTTCCCCAAGGGGTAGCAAAGTCGTCATTGGGATCTCCATTGTAGTTGCCACAAAGGCCACAAATTTGACTTTGAAAAGCTGCAGTGACCTTCACCACTAGGTAATAGTTCCAGTCGTAGTAAACCTTCAGGCCAAACTGGGTTTCGATCACCAGTTGGTTTCCTCGATGGTATAAGGAGACCATCCCATTGTGTAGACTTACCGGCAGACGAGAGCGCACCTGGTTGATCTAGAAGAGACAGAGGCCAGTGATCATTGTTTGTTTTTGAGATTACATATTTGACAGATGAATGGGGTTGCAACAAAACACCAAAGCAGCTTGTGAACTGTAATTTCATGTTCAGAAGTGTTTAAAAAAAAAAAAAGATAACGGAGCCTTAATAGAAATGTTAAAATGGAAGAGCAGATGGACACTTTGAGAATTAAACCTCAAAATGTTCCTTCTTGTCTAACTTCTTATTCCCGTAGAGAACCAATGCCTATAGGTATCCTGGAAGAACATCTTCAGTAATGTGCTGACCCAATTTTTAATTAATAAGGTAGATTTATTTGTGATCACATTCCTTCCAGTTGTATGAAAGCAGATTACTTACACTGGTAGTAAAGTCTGCTGTGCTATGGATGCAGAACATTTTCCCAATATTTAATACCTTTGGGTTAAAAGGGAGGTCAAGTTACTAATTGATGGGTGAGATCCTGGAGGGCTAGAACTGGTCAAAACCTACCCTGCTGAGCCAGTATGTGAATGTTTTCCCATTTGTGTTAGCTATAATTTAAGAACATTAAGAATAGCTAAAGAGCCATATAATCTAGCATTCATTCTGTGTTACAAGGTGGCCAAATATGTTCAACAAGGGACCTTACATATAGGACAGGAAGACGATATAAGGTGACACAATTGCCTAGACACTAAAACAGAAAACCATACATCCAGCCCACAACTACTTGGTTCTAAGCCAGGCGTCTCCAACCTTGGCAACTTTAAGACCTGTGGACTTCAATGTCCAGAATGGCCGGTGGAGGAATTTCCCAAGGACAACTTTAGATTGGACATCCTTGTTCTAAGCCCTGCACTTTTTAATGGCTTAGAGCAGTGGTGTCAAACTCAAGGCCCGGAGGCCGGATAACTGGCAGAGGGTTACAAGAGGCAGTTGCAGCTGAAAATGGAGCTTGAGAGCCTGGAAGGGCACTTGGGCCACCACAGGTGCCCCCAACAAGAATGACATTGAGTTGGCCACATCCCCTGCCCGTGCCCCCCGCAGCCCTCCTAAGGTCAACCATAGCCCTGATGCAGCCCTCAGTGAAATTGAGTTTGAGCCCCCTGGGTTAGAGTAATGTCCTATTGTCTGTCCTGACATAAAGGAAGGTTTCAAACATTCTATAACTATTAGATTATCAACTTTCAACACTGACCCACCAAAAGAAATGTGTTTTACCTGCTTTCATTTGTCTTTCACGAGCAGAAATTTTTTCATTGTGGGCAGCTGAAGTTAAGCCACCAGCACTGTCTCAATGTTAACTGAGGGAGATGGGCAGTTAAGAAATGTAAAATGTAAATATGTAAAAAATAAATAAT
This sequence comes from Pseudonaja textilis, assembly GCF_900518735.1. The sequence continues at coordinate 116,888 of NW_020769327.1, read as the reverse complement.
GAAATGGTACAAAGAGTGTTCTTACTCTGACAAGGCCATACTCGTGCTTGACCATAGTGATGTTGGAGTTGTAGATGGTGATGGTGACTTGATTGATGAAGGAGAAAGGGAAACTCCTCTGACTCTTGGTAAAGAGGTGGAAGAATGGCAGGTTGGAGCTGGTGCTGCAAAGCTTAGCCACTGTATAAGTGCAAGTTCCTTGGAAATCAAAGCTGCGTCCATCAAATGTGTGATAATGGGGCTGACCAGAGGCCCAACACATCACATGGGGAGATACAGAAGGAAAACATCTAGGTGAACCATCCACCATTCTACAAATGGTCCCTTCCCAGCATTGAATTGTCTGGCATGAATGGGTAGAAGCCACACATTGGGGCCAACCATTTATAACTTGACAAATAGTCCCACTTTGACAATGGGCATTTTCACAGGATGTTGGCATAGGAACGCATTTAGGCCATCCACTGGCCGTGTCACAGATAGTCCCAGCAGGACACTGAAACTGGCTACAGGAAGGTGTGCTAGGCACACATTGTGGGCTTCCACCAACAAGTTGACACACAGTTCCCACGTGACAATGTGTAGAAGCGCACAACGTTGAGGATGCTGGAATACAGGTTGGCCAACCGTTCACCATCTGGCATATCATCCCTTCCTTACAGATGGTTTTCTCACAGGAAGGTGGAATTGGGGCACAAATTGGCAATCCGTTAACAATCTCACAAACGGTACCTTCCCGGCAGTTTGACCTATCACATGAGGACAGGATAGGAAGGCATCTTGGCCAGTTATCAACCATTTTACAAACGCTTCCATCGTGGCAGGTGAATTGATCACATGACAGTGATGTAGGAACACACTGGGGCAAGCCAGAAACCATTTGGCATGTGGTCCCAACGCTGCAACTGGCATTTCCACAAGAAGGGGGAATCGGAACACACTGTGGCCAGCCATTGTTTATTTGACAAACTGTTCCACTCTTACAATGGAATTGTTGACACGAGGGAGATCTAGGAAGGCATTTTGGCTGCCCTTCATTTATCTCGCACACAGTTCCTTCACTGCATCTGAAGTTCTCACAAGAGAGTGCGATAGGGACACATTTGGGCCAACCATGGCTGATTACACAAACAGTTCCAGAGCTGCACTGAAAATGATTACAAGAAGGTGAGATGGGGAGACATTTCGGACGCCCATCATATATCTCACACACAGTCCCTTCACTGCATTTGAAGTTCACGCAAGAGGTTGAGACGGGAACACATCTGGCCCAACTATGGTGGATTTCACAGATGGTTCCTTCCTTGCAGATGACATTAGCACAGGAGGTGGTGATGGGGACACATCTGGGCTGCCCTTGAAGTGTCTCACATACCATTCCTGCACTGCAGTTGAGTTTTTCACAAGGAGAACGGTCAGGAAAGCACTTTGGCCAACCCTCATCGATCTGACAAAGAAACCCTTCTTTACAATGGTAATTGTTGCAGGAAAGGGATATGGAAATACATTTTGGAAGCCCATCGTGTATTTCACATTTGGTCCCTTCCTGGCAGTGGACTTTTTCACAAGAGTTCAACATTCGGCTACATCTGGGCCAGTCATCAACCATTTCACAAACGGTTCCTTCCTTGCATTCAATTTTATCACAGGAAGCAGGAGTAGGCATGCACATGGGCCAATCATCAATAATTTCACAAACGCTGCCATCTTTGCAGCGCAGTTTGTCACAGGTAGGTGGGATGGGAACACACTGAGGCCAGTGATCGATTATTTTGCAGGTGGTCCCTGGCCTGCAGTGGATTTTGTCACAAGATGCGGGGATTGGAACACACCTGGGCCATCCTTCCATGATTTCACAAATGGTCCCTTGTTGGCAATAGATGTGCTCACAAGAGCGAGGGAGTGGAACACACGCAGGCTGGCCATTTACTTTTTTGCAGATGGTCCCTCTTTTACATTGAAGCTGGTCACAAGTAGGTGGGGCTGGGACACATTTAGGCCAGCCATCAATTATGTTACAAACCGAGCCCTGGGCGCACTCTATTTTCTGACATGAGGATGCCAAAGGTATGCATGTGGGCCATCCGTGGACAACTTCACAAATTGTTCCCTCTCTGCACTTATATCTATCACAAGAGAGTGGGATGGGTGTGCAGGTTGGTACACCATTCACCATTTCACACACAGCTTGCTCTCTGCAAACAATGGATGCACAAGTCGTTGGCACAACCGGAATACAAGTCGGCCAGCCATTGACGATGTCACAGACTGTTCCATTCTTGCACACAATGCTCTCACAGGAGTGTGGGCGAGGTCTACACGTGGGCCAATTGTTGACCACTTCACAGATGGTTCCCATCGGGCACTGGATGTTGTTACAGGAGGTGATGGCAGGCACACATCTGGGGACACCATCCAGGATCTCACAGAGCATTCCTTCTTCACAATGGATCTTGTTGCAAGAGGGTAGGATGGGCACACATAAGGGCTGACCATCTGCCAGCTCACATATGGACCCAGGCCTGCAGTGAATTTGGCCACAGGAGCGTGGGATAGGCAAGCACCTGGGCAAGTGATTCATCATCTTGCATTCAGAACCAGCTTCGCAATTTAAATCTTTGCAAGTTGGACTTGGGACGCATTTTGGCCACCCGTCCACCATATCACACATGGTTCCTTGCTTGCATTCAATATGGAGGCAGGAGGGTGGCAATCGGACACACCTGGCTTGGCCGGCAACCATCTCGCACATGGTTCCTCTCTCACACAGGATCTCGCTGCAGGAGGCAGATGCTGGAACGCACTGGGGCTGGCCATGAACGATCTGACATTCGGTCCCTTCTTTGCAGTGGACGCTGCGACAGGAAGGCGTGTGAGGCACACAGTGCGGCCAGCCATTCATGAGTTCACACACCATTCCTGGGTTGCACGGCATGTCTTGGCAAGACTTGGGCCTTGAAATGCACTGAGGCCAACTGTTAATAATAGCACAGATGGTGCCTTCCTTGCACTGAACGGCAGCACAGGATTGTGGCACAGGCATGCATTTGGGGAAGCCATCTGTCAGGCTACAAATTGTCCCTTCTTTACACTGGACCTGATGACAAGAGGATGGGTAAGGGACACATCTGGGCAAGCCATCAACTATCGCGCAGAGCGTCCCTTCTTGGCATTGGACAGAATTGCAGGACTGCGGTTCTGGGAAACACTCCGCCTGGTTGTGAACATCTCGGCAAACATATCCTTTCCCACAATTGACTTCATGGCATGGATCTGGATGAGAGCTTATTGGAGGCAGCAGGGCTAGAAAAGAAACAAATTACAGATGATATATGGGGAAAAAAAAATAAAGGATAGAAATACTCTGGAAGTTTCAAAGCCTCAAGCAGATGCCATTGGGTTGCTAGAAAAAAGTGCAATTTTCCCCTCCCACATTAATCGTTTATGTTCATGGAGAATGTGATTTTTTTTTTAAAAAAAAGATCAATACACCTTGAGTTGTAAGTTGGACTGCCAGATACAGTATGGCACGGCTGATTAAAATGCTAATGCCCTCCACAGAAATCAGTACGGATGTAATTTGTGTAATGTAAAAAGGGTGGCGGGAAGGAGAGTGAACCCTATTTATATCTAATTCAGACTGAAAAGCAAATTAAAATGATTCTGAATTAAATAATTCTGAATTAACATTTTATTTCATTCCCCTTAGACAGCCCTCCATTATATAGAGCTGGGGAAGAAAAGAATTTGCTCTACCAGGTGGCAGAGCAGGCAAATGTTATAAGGAAAAAAAAAAAGCGATGTTCATCACCAGGACAAAACGTATTTGCATACTGGATAGAGCTGCAGTTTTTGATTTACTGAATTGCTGGAATACATTAAAGAACAAATATTTGGTGCTTTCATGCTATTTACAGGGGCTCGGTAAAAGGAAGCCTCTGGTTGCCGTGTGCCTTAATATTATAAGGCTTTAAAAATCTTCATTTTCTCACCTTCTCCCTCTTACCATGCAGCAGGGTTTCCCAACCTTGGCCAATGAAAGGTGGGTGGACTTAAACTCCCAGAATTCTCAGAAATGGCTATGCTGGCTGTGGAATTTTGGGAGCTGAAGTCCATCTACGTGGAAAATGGTCAAGGTTGGAAAACCCTGCTCCAGTGGTCTGAAGGCTACCCTCATGCTACTGCTGTTGGTGGGAAGCAGCAACGGTGGGATTCAACCAGTTTGCACCACTTTGGAAGAACCTGTGGTTAACTTTCTGAGCAGTTTGGCGAACGGGTTGTTGGAAGAACTCATTAGGGTAGGGAACCAGTTGTTAAATTATTTGCATCCCACCACTGGAAAGACAGACAGAAGAACTGGTTAGCTGTTACCTAGCTCTTGATGCAACAGAGACTATGACGTAGAAACCTGTGACCTTGCAGGATTTGTGGGTTTATGATGTGTGGCATCTCTCATCCTTGGCTATATCAGCCTAAGATGCTAGTTAAGGGTAGTCTAGGAATCCTGTTAACAAGGTGTGGAAGGCCACAATTTACCAAACATGGAAGGCCTGAAGCAGCATTGCTAAAGTTGGCTGTCAAAATCTCACATTGCGATTTTTGTTTGCTGACTTCATGTGCAAGGTCTGGTTACTCCTGGGTGGTCTCACTATGTGGAAACATCCAGTTACAAAAACATCCTACAGAAACATCTCTGCTTGTCGACAGGTGATCACATGACCCCGAGACACTGTGACTGTCACAAGTACATACAAGTTGCCAAGCGTCTGAATTTCGATCATGTGACCATGGGGGATGCTGCAATGGTTGTAAGGTGAAAAACGGTCATAAGTCACTTTTTTCAGGGCCATTGTAACTTTGAATGGTCATTAAATGAATGGTTGTGAGTTGAGGAGTAGCTGTACCCAATACTGAAATATTTGACAGTAAAATTTATTGTCAACAATCAACCAGTGGAACAGAAGTTGCCCTCAGAAGTTGTGGGAGCACCATCACTTGAGACCTTCAAGAAGAGATTGGACTCCCATCTGTCAGAAATGGTGTAGGGTCTCCTGCTTGGGCAGGGGGTTGGACTGGATGACCTATAAGGTCCCTTCCAACTCTGTTTATATCTGTTATCTGTTATTTATATTTGTTTTTTTATTTGATTGATTTTATTAAATACATTTCTTAATGCTTAATAAAAATCATGTTGTCTGGGTATTTAATTTGCTTAACAATACAAATTTACATTCTTAATCTCCACCCCTTTTTTCCAACCATTGGTAAAATAAATTCCATGTTTGATAATATTCTACATCCTCTTTCTGTTTAATTTTCAATATTTTTCATACTGGAATATTTGCATGTGGTCCATAATACATTATGGTGTGCTTACCCATGGTCCATTGTTAGCAAGATGTACAAGCCATACATTTTGCCTGCCTTCCATGAATTCCTACAGGTATTCCTTAGGTAATAACAACAATTGGAGCTGGAATTTCTATCATTAAGAGGCATGGTCAAAAATCATGATCTTAGATAACCACACTGCTTACAAACCACAGTTCTGACACTCTCGGTTGCTGCCATCACACAAATCCTACTGCTGTCATTAAGTGAGCATGTTACATGGTTACCTTTTTGTGACATCCTGCTGACTTAACATGGATTTCCAGCAAAGGATGACTACATGATCATGGGAATGTTGTGACAGCTCGAACTCTAAAGACAGGTTGGAAGTATCACTTGTACACCCCCGTCGCAAGTTTGAACGATGGCTGAACAAGTGGTCATTAAATTTGGATAAACTGAAATAAATTCTCCGTGCCCCAAAAGCGCTTTTTTTGTTTTTCAAGGGGCAACTGGACTTTCTGGTTTTTCTTTGAAGACGTTTCGCTTCTCATTCAAGAAGCTTCTTCAGAGCTGAAGAAGCTTCTTGGATAAGAAGCGAAACGTCTTCAAAGAAAAGCAAGAAAAGTCCAGTTCCCTCTTGAAAAAGCCCCTTTGGGACAACCATGACCTGGAAGACTGAGAATCTCTATAGATGTAAATCATCTATGGTTTTGAGGAACTAGTTCACTTATATACTTATTACTTATAAGCTGTGGTAGCACAGTGGTTAGACTTCTGTTGACTGCCAGCTGCCTGCAATTTGGCAGTTTGATTCTCACCAGCTCCAGGTTGACTCAGCCTTTCACCCTTCCAAGGTCAGTAAAATGAGGACCAAGATAGTTGGGTGCGATAGGCTGACTCTGTAAACCGCTTAGAGAGGGTTGTAAAGCACTGTGAAGCGGTATACAAGTCTAAATGCTGTTACTATTGCTATTGCTCAAAAATATTTAAAATCCTGGAAGACTGTACTTACAGAACATGACAACCAATGTTTCTAGAAGCCACATTTGGGACATCTTGCAATCTGGAAAGTAAAGCAAGAATAAAGTGCATTAGAAATCTCTCAGGGGAAAAAAAACATGGTTGTCTTCCCTTCTGATTGTTTTAAACGAGGAAGAAATGACCAGTTTCTAGCAAACGACGGGGCTAAAAAAATAAAAAATCCAGCTTTCACACAACGTAGTGGGATTTCTTTTGAATAAATGTACTTAAGATTGCTTTCCACTAGCTGTTTCATTTGATAAATGAAATCCCTCCTTGCTTAAGATTATAGACTAAAGTCATATCCGTTGGAAATAAGAACCTGAAAGATATAAACAGAATCCATCTTTGGGTGCTATACAGGTTAGCGCTGGATAAGAAATCTGGTTTATCGGGAAATTTTAGAACAACATACCAATTTCAAACCTGCCAAAATATATGCAGAATATAAATGCACCAGAATGACATTGTTTTTTAAGCATTTCGGGAGGTGAGTTGCAACAGCACACTTTTGGTTCACATTGAACAGAGTGACAGAGTTGGAAAGGGACCCTGGAGGTCATCTAGTCCAACCCCCTGCTCAAGCAGGAAACCATATACCATTCCAGACAAGTGGCTGCCCAATCTCTTCTTAAAAACTTACGGTGATGAAGCACCCATAACTTCTGAGGCAAGTCGTTTTACGGATTACTTGTTCTCACTGTCAAGGAAACTTCTCCCTAGTTCTAGGTTGCTTCTCTCCTTTATTAGTTTCCACCCATGGCTTCTTGTCCTGCCTTCAGGTTCTCTGAAGAATAGCTTGACTCCCACTTCTTTCTGGCAGCCCCTCAAATATTGGAACAGTGCTATCCTGTCACCCCAGCCCTTCTTTCCATTAGACTAGATATACCCAATTCCTTCAACTGCTCTTCATATGCTTTAGCCTCAAGTCAAGTATATTTTGTGTATATTCGTAGATATTGTACTATCTAATTGCAAATGGAGACCTGGGTACTCTATTTTTCTTATCTCCATTTTTAAGTGCTTTGGTTTTATTGTATTGCGAACAGTTGCTGGGATGCACCCATAGTTTCGTTGTACTTGTACAATGACAATAAAACTTCTTCTCTTCTCTCTTCTCTCCCCTAATAATCTTTGTTGTTCTTCTCTGCTTTCTTTCTAGAGTCTCAATATTGTGGGGACCAAAACTGGATGCATTTGCTAGATCTGCACATGCCCATTTTTTTTTTTTTTTGCTAAGTTAATTTATTTCAGCAAAAACAATAGTCTCCTTATTAAGGCACCTGGATTAACTTATGGTATTGTTGCATGACCTTGCAAGGACCCCATCCTAGTCATTGTTAAGCAAAAGGCTGCAAGTTTTCAAAAATTGCAGACCCAAAGATATAAGCTTTTTCTTTTCCTGCGGGGGAAAAAAAACCACAGTTCCTTGTCTCAAATGGCACACTATGAAAATAGAATACAAAAACTCTTATATTTGAAATGTGGGCACAGCAACGCATGTAAATATTTGTTGTGCATTTTTCTGCATAAATAGTAGGTTGATAATTTACAGTTGGTAAGTCGGGGGAAAAAACATCAGCCCAATTGATATTCATTTCCATACAATAAATAGGAATGATTTCGCTCTTTTCATTACAGTGGCATTAATCCTGCCCAAAGATTGTTAGCTAAATTCATGCAAAAATTTTTTAAAAAAGTGGGTGTAAAGAAAACAATCACCCAGTCGTCCCCTACTTTCCTCGACTAAGTGCAGCTTCTGATCTCTCCAATTTTGTGGTAGGAAGGAAGGAACCTTTGAACTTGTAGAACGAGAGTACATTTTATCTAATATCCTTACAAAAAGATCTATTGTAGAGCCCCTCAATGAATATTTGAAAGGCTACTGGGATTCTCTTAAAGGTACGTGAATTTGCATAAATCCTTTACTGTGTTAAAAAAAAACAGTTTTTTTACATTAAAAATGTTTTAAAATGCTCCCAGCATAGCACCTATGTGAGAGAAATAGGTGATGTCTTAAGTAGGATCCTGCAGAGTTTTGACCAACATAGAAGAGAGAAGAAAAGGCTGTGGATTTTACAATCAGTTATGAATTCTTCAGTGCCCCTTCTCAATTGATGCTATTTGAGTGCCTCTTTGCTTTTTTTTATTTTTTACAACTGATTAGTGAAGAACTGTTGCAGTTCATTAAAATATCTACCAATGACTTCCCAATAGGAACGGTTCTTTGAAATAGTGAAGGACGAGTAAAATGATTTTACTTGAATAATTGGTAAATTACAACTCATTGTTAGGTCACCTTTCATTAAAAAAAAATAACATCCTAATGAAAAAGGAACATTGGAACCATAATAGATTATGACAAGGGCAATGATGGCTTGCTTGTCAATTATGGTTGGTTCCATTAGCTCCGCATTTAGTATAGCCAGCCTTGATTCTCCTGGTTGAATCGAATAGTAACTCTCATAACCTTTTGACAAAATTACATATTTTTCCTTGTTCATGTCCTTCTAGCTTTCTCGACTGCCCTTTTCTTCCAGACTTAGTACGCAACAAACTGCAGACTGAGAATGAACAAATAGGAGAAACAAGGATCTGAAATTAAGATTAAGAGGTTTTGAAGATTAGAACCTGGCATGCTTAGAGAAATTTGACCTGGGCATATGCCCAAGTGATTCTAGCCCTGATGCTGGTTCCATATTTCAATCACTTTTACAGGACACTCATCAGTATTTTTTTCAGCTTACAACCCCAAGAAGTTCTCTCAATTAAATACATTGTAAAGCCTGGAGCAGAAGAGTGCAACTTTTGGACCATGACCTTCCATGGACAGAGATGTTGGTTGGGGGAACCTACTTTCCTGGGTGAAGTTGGCCTCATTCTCCTGCATATAATATGTATTCCCTCCTACCTTGGTTGACTTGATCTTCCGAGTCTTGATCTTGATCTACCTCATTCCTGGCTCCTAGATGAGAACTTGGGACTCAACATCTCAGTTTTCTAGGTTTCGGGACCAGAGCCCAGCCAATGAGATAAGGGACACTCCTAGACTTCAGAAAGGCTGCAGGCTGATTATAATAATTTAAATGGGATAGACGGGAACCAGAATTTATTTCTGATTGGTTGCTTCAGAGCAAAGAAAGAGGGCGCTGATGGTGACATCAATCTAGTAATAGAGATAGATTGCCTCATGGGGGCAGCCCTAAAAGTCAATTCATGTGGGGCTTCATCTCTATAAAAACCCTTGGATTTTCTGGAGTCGGTGTGAGCCAGTGGTTAGGGTGTTGTGTTAGGAACTCTACCTTCAGCCACATTAGCTTAACTGGGCAATTTTAGGCTAGGGATTGTCTCTTGGCTCCGCTTGCCAGTTAGGAGTGTTGTGGGAGAACATAGGAGGAGGGAAAGCTACACATGCCACCTTGAGCTCCTGAATGAAGGGCACCATATAAGCCACATATATAGTTTTTCTGTATGAAAAACTTCAAGAAGAGGAGGGAGAAGGCGTAACACATGACTTTTCCTGTTCTTGAAACTGCAAATTTGGACTTCTCTGTTTTGAGAAATGTTTACGGAAGGCTGAAAGTGAGGACCGTTGAGACAGGGCTGCAAAACTTGCAGCCCTCCAGATATTACTGAACTACCACCTCCGTCACTTTCTTCTCCTTCCACTTTCACCATCCTCCCTTCACCCGCTCCCCTTCTCCTTCTCCCTTTCCCAGCCAGGGTTGCATTTGCAAGAACAGAAGACCATCACATACATTAAGTAGATTCCTCAAGAGCAATTGCTCAACATATTCAGACGTTTTTCCCTATCCTGGCATGCCTCCTGCTCTCAGAGACAAGAAGCTATTAGCCACCAGCTGGAAAATGGTGGGACCTTCTGTCCACTATATCTGAAAGTTATCAGGTTATGGATGGAGAAGATCTTTCCCTGAAATCATGCAAAGTTACTCAGTTGTTGTTGTTTTTTAAGAAAAGCACTAAGAGAGGAGTAGGGGTCCCGCATTCTTGATCCTTAGCTTAATTTCATCAAGTCTTTACAAATTAATCATTCAGATTTTTTGTGTTAATGGTGAGGTGTTCCCTCCACAGGAATTTGGAATAAGAAGGAAAGTAAATACCAGCGTTACCCACTTACAGCGTCAGCTTTGGCCACTGCAAACATGCCTTCCTCACTTGATTTCTATTGTGAACTAATATCCCCCAGGGATGAAGAGCTTGGCTGTCTTCGGGCTAGAGGTAATAATTTTGTTCTCCCCACCAGTTGGAGGCTGACTTGATTTATTTGTCTTTCTCTGATCAGATTCATTAGCCCCATTGTGTCATTCTGCTGTGGGTCAAAGGCAGGATCATGTCACCACCCAATTATGCCTTTTCTTCCCTTTAATTGCTGAGTAAATCAAAAGCGTAGACACAGTCAGGGTGGAATCACTGCCCGTAGATTTATGGCTAGAGTGTCTCCCAGCCTGGAGACAGAGAGACCCAACTCTAAGGTTAATCCATGCCTCTGTTGGCAGATCAGCCCTTCCACATCATCCATCTTGGGCACAAGAACAAAGAAAAAAAAAATTACCCTCTGCATGCAAGACATTTTCTTTTCAATTATATCAAATCATATATTTTTTTTAAAAAAACCCACACGTCTCAGGGACCTTTATTGATCTACTTATTTATTATTTAATTAGTTTCTAGGTCACTCCGGTCAGCTTCACAAGTAAAATACCCCAACCCATTAATCTACCTTCCTGCAATTGTGCAGATGATCTTTCAGCAACTCTGGCAGATGACCATCCAATAACTTAAATTCCTCCAACGAAAGACCATCTGCTAATTTCTAGAGTGGTCTGCTCAAAGCTCAGATTTTCCTGATTAAAATCTCTCTCTCTCTCTCTCTCTCTCTGCAATGACTTCCTTCCCTTTTCCGGTCATCTCTGATTTTCCTGCCCTCTGAAGAAAATAGAACCACCCTTAAATCAGAGTAGCTTGGAAGCACCTGAGGATGGCAGGACCTTCCACTTGGATCCTAAAGAAGCAGGTTAGGAAAAGTGTTATTGAAGCTTCTGAATGTGTTAGAAGAGATAATAGAGGGAATCAATCAGAATGTTCACTTGAGAGGCATAAATGACTAGGCTCAAATGATCCTGTTTTTGGACTCATCATGCAAGATCGAGCTCCCTTGAGAAATCCACAAAACTGGGGAAATGGACGGAAAGAAAGAAAGTTGATGATTAGTAGCAACATGGATGGACTTGATTAGAACAGTGATGGAAGACCTGAAGGCCAGGTTGGGATAGATAGATCATCCTAAAGTTGCCTATGGTTATTAAGAATTAACATCCAGTTGTTGACAGGTAATTGATCATTCAATCCAGTCCATCAATCAATGTCCTTCTGTATTTGTGAACCTCCTTTTTTAATCTGCTATGTGGGACACAAAATGCTTGATGATTTGGACTTTGATCAAGCAGGGATTTTTTGACTATTCTGATAAAGCTTCCGTCCTAGGAGTCCTAGGAAAAGGGTCCACGTTGGTTTCTTCCATATTTCTTTTTCTTTCTTTGAATCAACTCCTCTTTTTATTTTTTTTATTTTTTTTGCTTATGAAAGAATGTGTGAATTCTTTAGAAGAACCTTCTCCAGATGTGTTGCAATTTGCAGAACTCTGCAAGGTGCCAGAAGAGAGGAGAGGTGTATTAAACAAACCACACCAAAGATGTGATTCTTTTTTGTTTGTTCTTTACAGTATGTTATTCCTTGATGAATAAAAACCAATAACAATAATATTTACATAAGCATTACTGTTATCAAAAATAAGAAGGTGGGGTTCATTGACATGGCAATATCTAAAGGGAGTCAAGTTGATAATAACTAGAGAAAATAGTCAACTATCACAATGTACAAATAGAGATTATAGAGGGGAAAAGCCCACATGTCGATTGCAGTCTTTGGTGCAATACCGTGGGGAAAAAAAACAAATATTTAGAAATGTAAAACTTATTGGAATGTGATTATTTAAAAGCACAGCATACATTTTACAGCAATACTTCCATGACTTTTAGGTTAGGACTCAACTTGTTGAAATCCTATGATAGTCATTCAGATAATAATATGAGCCACTGTGGTGAAGTGGTTAGAATATGGTACTGCAGGCTACTTCTGCTAACTGCTGACTGCCTGCTATTTGGCACAATCTCACCAGGTTCAAGCTTGATCCATCCTTCCATCCTTCCGAGGTGGGTAAAATGAGGACCCAGATTGTTGGGGGCAATAGGCTGACTCTGTAAACCACTTAGAGGGGGCTGTAAAAGCACTGTAAAGCGGTATATAAGTCTAGGTACTATTGCTATTGCTCATAACGATGATTATAAAAATACATCTCCTAAGTGAGCAAGTTAGAAGTTGCCTATTTCCTGCTTACTACACTGAGCAAACTCTAGAAGAAGTTTCAGGGATGCTTTCCAATCACAGTAAAGCAGATAATTGGTAAGACTTCAGACTTCACTGGGACAAGATTGTGTGTGTGTATGTGTGTGTGTGTTCTTTTCAAAAGTACTTGGCAAGTACTTATGAGTTACCTATTGCATCAGGAACAAAAGCTTTGTGATCAGGATGGCGGTTCTTTCAGGGTGCAATTACCGTGGGCAGAGGAGCATGAGGAACCTCAACTGGAGTCAGAGGTAGGGTGTGTGCTACCCAGCCAGGCACCTGATCACAATGGGAGCCATGCTTTAATTGCAGTGTGGAGGGGGCCACCTTGACCTGGTCAGGATCAATGTGTTTTTAGACAATCTTTGCAAGGCATGAATGTAGAACAATGGGCGAGCTGGACCTTCTGCTCATTTGAGTTGTCTGTTCAAAGATGAGAGAGTCCCACCAGTTAAAGAAGGAACAGGCAATTGGCCACCAGGTGACTTTTTTCAATGACTCTTTTGCTTGTTCCCATAGGAAGAACATTGCAGCTGTATTGTTATCCCAAAGGTAGAGACAGAAAGCTTTATTTTTTTCTTCGGGGGAAAAAAGATTAGATTTTTGCTGAAGACATCCAAAAGAATTAGAATATAGAGTAGAGTAGAATAGGATAGGATAGGATAGGATAGGATAGGATAGGATAGGAATAGGAATAGGAATGGAATGGAATGGAATAGAATAGAATAGAATAGAATAGAATAGAATAGAATAGAATAGAATAGAATAGAATA
>NW_020769327.1:57599-103325 GCF_900518735.1 Pseudonaja textilis | reverse complement strand
TAGAATAGAATAGAATAGAATAGAATAGAATAGAATAGAATAGAATATTCCTAAAGAAGAACTGATATTACAAAAAGTAAGAGAAAGTGCCGAAATGAATAAGTTAACGTTGAAATTGAAAGAAAAGGATGACTTTGAATACTTCCTAATCTGGAATAAATGGTATGTCTGGTTAGCAAACAGAACAAAAAAATAAGACAAGAAACTTAACTGTAAGAAGCCTTAAGAATATAAAATGTAAATTTGTAAATTATATAAGAATATAGGAATAATGATTATAGTAAAAGTTATTGATATTAGATAAATATAAATACAATGTGTTAAGATATTTAAGATAAGAACTTAAATAGATGTCAAGAATGTTGTTGAAACTATGATGTTTTATGTTGAAAAACTCAATTAAAACATAGTAAAAAAAACTAGAATAGAATTTTTTATTGGCCAAGTATGATTGGACACACAAGGAATTTGTCTCTGGCGCATGTAAATGTACATAAAGAAAAAATAAAATACACCACACTGGTTTTATTTCGTTTCAGACATAAATGAGCAGGGTATTTAAAATGTCAGCAGCAACATCTACAATAACTGAATAGTTTATTTCTGCTGGAAAAGTCCAAGATGGAAAATAAAATTGAGCAGGTAGCCGATGGAACAGAGCTGCTCACATCTTGGTTAACTTAGGATATCTTTTCTATTGCTTGAGCACGACTCATGTACCATTTGGATTTTTTTTATTATTATTATTTAAGAGAAAACTCCAAACAAATAAAACAGAGAATAAAGGAAAAATGAAAGGAAAAAAAGTATCTTGGGAATTAGTTGACGGTCACCTCTTTTCTCTCTCTCTCCCCCCCACCCCAATCTGTAATTGTTAAAATGCTTCCTAAAGAGAAGGCAGGGATTTGCTTCTTCTGATTTTCCCTTGGTTTGTTTTGGGCGGGTGAGGGGGCAGCTTGCTTGCTTACTTTAGAAATATCCATGTAGGTCAAGGATGCTTAAAGCTGGAAGGTCAAGATTAACGTGGCTGTATCCTTCCTCTTTATCCATCTACCAGTCATGTATCGTTGTTCACTGAGTGTCCACTGGATATTCAAAGGGTTCTCTTGCCTTTGAAATAAAAATCCTGCATTTATTGAAGCCCTCTCTATCAAGACTTCCCACAATGTGTGGAGTAAGAAGCAAGAAAAACGTAGTGCAGACTCACTAAATAGGCACATAATTGTTAAAAGAAGAAGAAAGCCTCCAACTCTTTATCTTCAAACCTACAACGTGTGTGATTTGGCTCCTATTTTCTTGTTCCAAAAATGTGGAGTATGGTCCTTGAGCCAACAAAAAAATGACCATCCCTGCTTAGGTGACACTTGATTCGTTCCTCAGCTGACACCTGCAGATCATCCCTGCTATGATTAGAAGGAATGGAACAAAAATATTTGGCCTTCTTTGTGACCTCTGGTTCAGGGGAAAATCTCCAGGAATCCCCAAAAGACACAATTTCTTTCATCCCTGAATGGAAACTACAGAAAGATGCTATAAATTGTGTTCTAAATCCACTGTCCATGTTGCTCAGGTGTAGAAATGATGCTCTCCGATGTTTCAGATATAATTTCCCCATGTTTCTGAGAAGGTGTTCCTCATCTTGTGCAGAGAAAGTTCCTTCATTCAGCAGGACTTCCTTAAAATGGAGGGAGCTGGCACTGCAGTAGCCACAATCAAGTGGTCTTACTCCAAAACCAGGCAGGGATACATTTTTGAAGAGGGGTTCAGAAGCTTTTAGGATGTGAACTGGGTACCTTAAGCATATGCAGTAGATGGCTTAAGGTTTTGATCATAACCTTCCAACACTTAAATGCAACACAAAGTCAACTTTATACGCTCACCTACTTTGGAAGCTCTGGATTCAAGTAGTTTGGGGCTACAGAAGGGATGCTGGAAGTGTGCCTGTGGTCACCAGGCCATGTTTCTTCCATCCCTGCCAGTGGTGGGTTTCCAATTTTTTTTTCCTACCAGTTTGGAGAGTGTGCTTCGGTATTTCCACTACTAGTATGTCAGAATCAGTCTGAACCGGCTGAACACTACCTCTGATCCCTGCTCCTGAAAGTGTGCACGCATTTCTAGAATTCAGCTAAGGAGTGGTTCCTGTGGTTTTGTTGATGATGGCTCACCCCATGGACAGTGATTTGGCTGGGGGAAGGGGAGGACGAGAGGGCTAAGAGCGCTGCAGCAGAATCAGCCCAGCAGAGGGCACTGTTTGTCTACTATCAAGAAAGGCACTTTCTTGAACTGCAGAATGCAATAAGGAGCAATTAGATTTCTTGGTTTATTTTATTTTTTTTAAACACTGCAGTGAAATGTCCTCATTGCAGGAATCATTTGGAGAATATGAATTAACTGCAGCTTCACGACTGAGTAGCAGTTGTGGCTGATAAATATGGAAGAGCTTTTTGGCATGCCTGACGTTTCTGCTTTCTTTTACTTTTCAGTGTTATTACATCTCCCTTCTGCTCCCCCCCCCCCCCTTTCCCCCCCCCCCCCCCCATCTCAGTATCCCACTATTTTCTTTCCAAGGACTTTTAAGGGTCTTCCTTCTTTCAGTCTTCATAAGCCTAGTAATAGGAAATTGTGAAAGGAGAATGATTGGCCTAAGATTGTTTAGTACTGCAGGGCTCAGAATTTAATCTTGGATGGGCTACACCTTACACTGAAACAGCTGCAATTAAATATGACCTTGATTTATCTCTTTGCTAAAGGCACAAAAAAAAAACCAGAGCCAGCAAAAGAACTGGCAACTCTGCAGAGAAAGAAGTCCAAAGTGGTTCCTGAGCAATGAAGGTGAGACCTTGAACCAATCTCCTCAATCTTGACAACTTTTAAGATGTTTGGACTTCAGCTCACAGAATTCCCCAGGCAGCACTGGAATTAATGGAATGATTTTTGGCTTGTTGAGAAATGGGCCTGATCTGGGTGATTGGAGATGTATAATTCCAAGCCCCGTGGGAAGCTTGACATACAGGTGAAACTCGAAAAATTAGAATATCATGCAAAAGTTCATTTATTTCAGTAGTGCAACTTAAAAGATGAAACTAATATATGAGATAGACTTGTTACATGCAGAGCAAGACAGTACAAGCCATGATGTGTCATAATTGAGATGATTATGGCTCACAGCTCACGAAAACCCCAAATCCACCATCTCAGAAAATTGGAATATTGTGAAAAGGTTCAATATTCTAGGCTCAAAGTGTCCCACTCTAATCAGCTAATTAAGCCATAACACCTGCAAAGGGTTCCTGAGCCTTTAAATGGTCTCTCAGTCTGGTTCAGTAGGAATCACAATCATGAGAAAGACTGCTGACCTGACAGTTGTGCAGAAAACCATCATTGACACCCTCCATAAGGAGGGAAAGCCTCAAAAGGTAATTGCAAAAGAAGTTGGATGTTCCCAAAGTGCTGTATCAAAGCACCTTAATAGAAAATTATGTGGAAGGGAAAAGCGTGGAAGAAAAAGGTGCACAAGCAGCAGGGATGACCGCAGCTGGAGAGGATTGTCAGGAAAAGGCCATTCAAAAGTGTTGGGGACTTTCACAAGGAGTGGACTGAGGCTGGAGTCAGTGCATCAAGAGCCACCACACACAGACAGATACTGGACATGGGCTTCAAATGTCGTATTCCTCTTGTCAAGCCACTCCTGAACAAAAAACAACGTCAGAAGCGTCTTACCTGGGCTAAAGAAAAACAGAACTGGTCTGTTTGTTGCTCAATGGTCCAAAGTCCTCTTTTCTGATGAGAGCAACTTTTGCATCTCATTTGGCAACCAAGGACGCAGAGTCTGGAGGAAGAATGGAGAGGCACACACTGCAAGATGCTTGAAGTTCAGTGTGAAGTTTCCACAGTCTATGTTGATTTGGGGAGCTATGTCATCTGCTGGTGTTGGTCCACTGTGCTTCATTAAGTTCAGGGTCAATGCAGCCGTCTACCAGGAGATTTTGGAGCACTTCATGCTTCCAGATGAGCTTTATAGGGATGCTGACTTCATTTTCCAGCAGGACTTGGCACCTGCCCACACTGCCAAAAGCACCAAAACCTGGTTCAATGACTGTGGGATTACTGTGCTTGATTGGCCAGCAAACTTGCCTGACCTGAACCCCATAGAGAATCTATTTATTTATTTGATTTGTCAATTGCTTACAAGATAATAGGTATAAGTTATACATAGTTATGAATACATGAAATTGGTACATATAAGAAAAATAAAAGAAACAATAGGACAGGGACGGTAGGCACGTTGATGCGCTTATGCACGCCCCGTACAGACCTCTTAGGAAAGGGGTGAGGTCAATAGTAGATAGTCTAAGGTTAAAGTTTTTGGGGTTTGGGGAAGAAACTACAGAGTCAGGTAGAGTCTTCCAGACATTGACCACTCTGTTGCTGAAGTCGTATTTCCTGCAATCAAGTTTGGTGCAGTTAACCTTGAGTTTGTATCTATTGTGTGCTCTTGTGTTGTTATGGTTGAAGCTGAAGTATTCATTGACAGGTAAGTCATTGCAATGTATGATTTTATATACCATACTTAGATCAGACCGAAGACGGCATAATGCAAGGTTTTCTAGGTCTAGAATTTCAAGTCTGGTGGCATAAGGTATTCTGCAACGAGTAGAGGAGTGGAGAACTCTTCTTGTGAAATATTTCTGGACTTTCTCAACTGTGCTAATATCAGATACGTAATGTGGGTTCCAGACTGATGAGCTGTATTCGAGTATTGGTCTAGCAAATGTTTTGTATGCTCTAGTTATTAGTGTAATATTACCAGAGAAAAAGCTACATAAGATTAGGTTAACAACTGTTAATGCCTTTTTGGCTCTGTAGTTACAGTGGGCTCTAGCACTTAGATCATTAGAGATGAGTATTCCAAGGTCCTTTACAGAGCTTGGATTATCAATAAGGTCTTGACTATTCAGCCTGTATTTTATTTTCTGATTTTTTTTGCCAATATGTAAGACAGAGCATTTGTTTGTTGAGATTTGAAGTTGCCATTTGTTTGACCATTTTGATACATAGTCAAGGTCGTTTTGAAGGGTACCAGTATTGTCTGTGATATTGAACAGCTTTACATCATCAGCGAAGAGAACGCAGTTGCTCTTAATATGATCAAAGAGGTCATTTATGCAGAGTATGAAAAGAGTTGGTCCTAGAATACTGCCTTGGGGGACACCACTATTGACAGGTACAGAATTTGATAGGACACTCCCAATTTTCTCTTGGCATTGCCAAGAGAAAGATGAGAGACATGAGACCGAACAATGCAGAAGAGCTGAAGGCCGCTATTGAAGCATCCTGGTCTTCCATAACACCTCAGCAGTGCCACAAGCTGATAGCTTTCATGCCACGCCGCATTGAGGCAGTAATTGCTGCAAAAGGGCCCCAAACCAAGTACTGAGTACATATGCATGCTTATACTTTTCAGAGGTCCGATATTGTTCTATGTACAATCCTTGTTTTATTGATTGCATGTAATATTCTAATTTTCTGAGATTGTGGATTTGGGGTTTCATGAGCTGTAAGCCATAATCATCTCAATTATGACACATCCTGGCTTGAACTATCTTGCTTTGCATGTAATGAGTCTATCTCATATATTAGTTTCACCTTTTAAGTTGCATTACTGAAATAAATAAACTTTTGCACGATATTCTAATTTTTCCAGTTTCACCTTTATGTGTGTAAGCAGGCAACCTTGTTATTTGTCTAACACTTTCTGCTAACACAGGATAAACTTCTGTTTTAATCTAATCCAAACAGTGTACCTTTCCCAGTAATGGTTTCGGCAGGTGGCCAAAGTGCAAAAGAACGGAAACTAAGACTCTTAATTATAAATAAGCAGTTAAAATATTGACCCTTTGGGACTGGTTTCTTTGTTAGTCTACATTCATTTAAGTACATGAAATATATATATATATTTTCATCAGAGAGGGTGGAGAGCCAAATCAGTAAACCCGTGTTTTCTTGAACAACATGGGACAACTCTCACACAGCTGTGCATTGTCCTTGGGCTTTAATAGCTGGAAGGAAAAATCATTCCAGAGTAGACCTTTTCTATATAGTCCAGAGAAAGTACAACTTTTGGAGGATTTCAGGAAGCCAATGCAAATCAGATGAGCTTCCTGTCTCATTTTCTTGTTCTTGGGCTTGAAAAGAGCAAGTAGGAAGGGAGAAAAAAGGTACAAAATTGCAAGTTAGGGCCGTGTCAAATCCAAGCCTAAGACAACACAGCAAAATCCCATTGAGTCCAAATCCTTTATTTGCTCACACCTACTGGACAGAATCTAAGCTAAAGCTATAACCTTCTAATCCAGTGTTTCTCAACCTTGGTCACTTAAAGTGGGGGGGTTTCAATTCCCAGAATTCCATAGCCAGGATTGTTGGCTGAGGAATTCTGAAAGTTGAAGTCTAGACACCTTGAATTGACCAAGGTTAAAGAACATTATTTTAATCTACTAGGTGTATCCTGAGAGATTCTGGGGGTATGGCTACTTTGAACCTCTTCCTCCCTCCCTGAGCTCTCTTGGGACCCCTCTTTGATAGAGTTTACTGCATCTTTTCTGGGAAAGCTCTTGTGCTGTCCGCTGCTTCTCTTGGCGTACATTCCAAAACAGGCAGGAAGGTCTGGAGATCAGCACTGCAACTGTGTGGGTCTTGCTTTGCTCTTTTGCAAAGATCTCACAGGTGGTTAGTGATTCTGCTCCAACGTTCCTCCCAGTTCAACCAAGTGCCAAGCATAGCTGTTGGCTTGGAAGTGTTGGAAGAAATGTCCACCTGGGTTCAGTTCCAAGTGGAAAGGAAGACACTGGAAACATGGAGGCTGCTTGGAAGGATGATTTAATGGTGAAGCAGAACCACCAAGCACGCGCGATTCTGGGTAGATGAACACATGGAGTGGAGAGAGAGAGATATTTATACCCTCTCTTGGGCTTTCCAAGAAATGTATCCTATTGTTTGTCAGTCTCCCAGGGGGCTACGCAGGGGTCCAGCTAACCTTGTAGGCTGTCTATGTCCCGGGCTTGGTTGAATCTTGCTGGATGATGATGTAATGAAGAGGGTTGTGTTCTGAAAAGGTGTTGGGCAATTCCTATTGTGGCTTAATGGTTTTGTCTTGGTTTGGATCTTGAATGAGGGCTAATCCTATCACCCCGGAGCTGAAGGCCTTTTGTCTTGTAATAGGACGTCCCGGTCTTTCTGGGGCTATTAACAAAGGTGGGAGCTGCTTTCCAAGAGCAAGTTTCTCCTCTTCTCATCCACGGAGGTATAATATTTTGCCTTTTTAACATTTCCTAGAATATTTCATTCTTCTAGGAGAGAGGTGGGTGCTAACTTTCTACAGAAGTCAAGTAGGGTCAAACTTGGTTAGTTCTTGGATGCTAGGCTCAAGGGAATATAGCAGTGGTGGGATTGTACCGGTTCGGCCCGGTTTGGGTGAACTGGTAGTAAAAAATGCTACCGTTCGGCCGAACTGGTAGTAAAAAAACAGATACCAGTTTGGCCAAACTGGTATTTTCTTTTCTTTTTTTTCCCCTCCCGGCCATCAGCTGTGCCGGGATCCCCCTCGCTGTCTTACTGCTTCGCCCAGGAGGCTTCCCTGAGGCCCAGGAGGAAAAAAGCTGGAGCGCGGGAAGGTGTTGCACAAAAAGAAGAAGAAGCCATGCCCACCCAGTCACATGGCCACGCCCACTGAGCCACTCCCACCTAGCCACGCCCACAGAACCGGTAGTAAAAATATTTCCATCGCAGTCCTGGAATATAGGGACTGTCCATTAAGACACCAGGAGTCAAACTCATTTTGAAGGAGATTTGACCTTTGTCTGGATAGAAAGGCACTTCACCGGGGCATCCTTAACCCATCATCTCTGCCTTTTCCCTGAGTATCAGACAGGGGGTATTAAAAAGCAATACTCGGCTTCTGGCTCACGTACCAGTGGTCCCATCCCCCAAAAGTGTGGCTGCCAGCCAAATAAATCAATTCAAAGTACATTTTTAAAATGAAATTAATGATGTACAAATATGACTACTCTCCATAAATCTAACCACGTTTCCCCATTTGCTACAGTGCAAATTACAAATTACAACCTACCGAGGGGCTCTCTGTGGATCTCGCAAGCATCTGTTAATTATCTGCAGTTCTGGTTTTCCCTTTCGGATTTAGCCGATAAAGTTCTGTTAGCTTTTCATCCACTTTTGTAGCTTTATTAGTAGCATATTTTCCAGGGGCCTGTAATTTCAATTTCTAAAATGGCTGCAGCGTGTTTGGGAGTAGTTATTTTGCACCCTTGGAAACAGAGTGGTGGATGGCTTATAGAAATGAAGGGATGACCAGAAAGGATTAATTCAAATTACAGATGTGCTCTTCCTTACTTGCCTAAGGATAAGGTTGACGGAGAAAACTCAGCGGAGAAATAACTAATCAGCCTGCTATAATCATAGCAGTTAAAGCTCATATACATGCAGGCATGGATTTCTAGTGTGATGGCATGGTCTGTTAAGCTAAAACCAGAAAACAGCAAGCATAAGGAAAATTCTGTTCTGATTTGAATAATTTGGATATCTCAGTGGTTTTTATTGCATTGGCTTCATGGGGGAAAGAATAGGACTATATGAACTGGAAAACAATTATACACTGAACGATCTTCTCTTTTTTTTTAGATTTGCAAAGCAGTTTTCATCTTCAAAAAAAAAAGTGCACCCAGAAGTACATATTAGGGGGGAAAGTTTCTTTACACACTGTTGTAATTTCAGATACTTTAGGAACAGATTTTTTTTTTGTTTCCTTGTGCTTTGATTTGGCCATCTAATAAAGGTTAGATAAATTCTGTCTGGATTTGATCAAAACTGAAGTTCACTTCTGTTTGAAATTCCTCTTCAGGCAACAATGGATGAAGGATTGATTGCTTCAGGGTCTTAGTGTGAAAACACCCTGTAAGAGCAATGTTTCCTAACCTCTCAGAATTCCCCAGCCAGCATAGGAGTTTTGGGAATTCTGGGGGTTGAAGTCCACGCATTTTCAAGTGGCCCAGGTTGGGCACTTTAGGACAACTGAAAGATTACACTGGCTCTGTTGACATATCTGACTCTGTGCTCAGTTTCCAGAATCTATGATGGCTTTCTACTGGTAATCAAAGAAATAGCCATAAATCATGGCTAAGTGTAATTTGTCATGGTTTAATGAGGCATAGAGAAAGAAAAAGTGCCATCTAACTTAACTGGACAAAGCCCATCTAGCAAGACGATAATAGGACTGGAAATATTTGCGGCATTGCTTCGTTAAGAAATTATCTTCATAGAATTTACTATTTTCTAATATTATTTAGGTTCTCCTTGGGCATATTGTTCAGCACTGAAGCAAGGAGCAACAATGATTATTGTAATAAATATTTCATGACACAACAAAGAACCCATGTTGTTTTTTTCCAAATCAATAGATCAACGCTGGATTTCTCCTGATGCAAACTGAGATGGAAGGATTAATTTTCAACGTGTATTAAGTCTGATTTTAACTGCCCTCTTTCCCCTCATCTGATGGCATTTGAGTTTGAAAAATGCCTATGTTAGAGGCCAGGCTGCTTATATACTTCTTCAGACTTGGTATCATTCATTCTTATAAATATTTATCTGATTTTTTTTGTACACAATTTAAATTGAAGGCTATATGTAGTTAGAAAAGAGGTATTTACAAAGAAGGTGAAGTTTCTTAGTTTAGAAAGGAGGTGAAGGAGAGGGAACATGATTGAGGGCTACCAAATGATACATGGTATGGATAAAACGGACAAGGAGAAGTTATTTCCTCTTCCCCCAAATAGTAGGAACCAGAGGTCAGCCTATATAATAAAACTGAATCCTCAAAGTATCTGGACAGAGAAAAGGATTTTTTTTGTTGACATGATGTGCAATTCAACATTGGAATTAACTATCATGAAAGGTCCAGAGTCACCTTGTAGGGGAATCACCTTGTATGTGACCCAGAGTCATCATGTAGGGGAGATAGGTGGGTAAGAGAATAGACTAAGGGACTGATTATGTTTTTATGTGACCCATGGTACTATCAAGAGTCTATACAGATTACAGCAGTATGTAAATAATGGATGAATGGATGGATGGATGGAAAGGAAGGAAGGAAGGAAGGAAGGAAGGAAGGAAGGAAGGAAGGAAGGAAGGAAGGGGCTAATTGGTTGATAGTCAACAAACGACCTCTGGGTGACATGTGAGTTTCATACATGCCCATTCAGAAAGCTAAAAATATCTGGTACAAAATATGTGGCAACATCTGGGGACAATGTTATGTGTGAATGCAGCCTCTGTGGTTTCCATTGTCTGTTAGACTTAATGATAGCAATAGCGATAGCACTTATACTTATATACCGCTTCATACTGCCTCTCTGAGCAATTTACAAAATCAGCATATTGCCCCCAACAGTGTGAATCCTTACTTAACCAATCTTGGAAGGATGAAAGGCCTGAGTCAACTTTGAGCCAGTCAAGATCGAACTTCTGGCTGTGGGCAGAGTTAGCCTGCAATACTCATTCTAACCAATGCACCACCACAGCTCTTCAACGTCTTCAGTTTTATGGAGGCAAGTGTTCCTCTATGTGGTATCGGGGTTAGACTATTGAATTGTGCTAAGGTGAAACCCTTAGAGTTCAAAAACCCATTGATCATGAAACATACATTGGTGATATGGGGCCAGTTACTTCCTTACAGCTTCATCTTTTTCACCAGCTTGATGTTGAAGGGATAAAATAAAGATGGCTTCTTGTAAGTCATCTTGAGCTCTTTAAAAACAGAGAGGAATGAATGGATGAATGAATGAATGAATGAATGATAAAGGCTGCTGAATACTTCCTCTGAACTAATCCTGCTGAGGGTTTTCTAGACTTCGTGCATCACCCTGGGATATACCTGACTGGCTTATCTTTGAAACAAAATGTAATGTAAGAAGAAGAGGCCAGCTGCTCTGAAATAGAACCCACCATCTCACCCTCATTGTAAGTTGAGAAAGAGTTCTTATTATTTTCTTTATCATCAATACTTTAATTAGCAATTTTGCAGCTCAGGTTTATAAAGTGGTATATAACAAAAGGCACCCAATTCAGGAAGTTATCAAAACAGTACTTGTGATGCGTCATGGCTGAGTTCAGACGAGCATCATGAGATTTAATTCCTTTGCTGTACACAGTTTCAGAACCATGACGGTGAAAATCCCTTCCTATTTAATCCCCTGTGAAAGCAAACAACAAATATTGATAGGATGGATTGGCAAATATTTAAACGTCAAGTTCTGAGGATGGCTAAATAAAAAGAAAAAAAATAGGCTAAAAATACTTGGAGCAGAAAAATGACCTAAGGGTTAAAGTAGAGGAAAACGATAAAGGTTCTGAAACTTCTCTGGAAATGCTCCCACCCTAAATTATGTTATGAGATAAATGCTCAGTTGAAAACTATGCATTAGACTCTAAGAAACCCAAACTGCCTGATTTTTCCTGAAATAGTTTTTCCATTAAGGAATATGTAAAACTCAACTTCTCCAGTGTTTGGGAGATAAGACTCAACCAAACCTTAGCAACCTTTTTTTTTTCCTTTTAACAATCCCATAATCCAGGGATATCAAGTACAAAGCTAATGGCCTGAATCTAGCTCACGATGTGGTCAGATCTGGCCCGTGGGGCCATCCTGAAAAATGTAAGGGGTCAGCAGGCATCACTTCAGCCTGGTCAACCTGCATTGTTTCAGCCCGGTCTATCCAATTCAAAGAAGAAACATGCCAGCAGTTTGGGGAATGGTGTCAAGCTGGCCATGCCCATTCAGTTGGCCCCATCCAACCAGTTGGCCATTCCTGCCCATCCCCCCAAGGTCAACCACAGCCGTGATGTGGCCCTCAATGAAATTGAGTTTGACATTCCTGCCATAATCCATTGCATTAGGGTGCAATTGGGGTGACTAAATGGAGTTGAGCATTTACTGGCTGGATGCCCTTCTTGACACCTATGCGGAGGTTACAGCACAGTCACAAGTATTTTCTCATTGCACCCAGAGAGAAATATCTGCCACTATCTAGGATTGAACTCACAGTCCCCTGATTATGAGGCGAGAGCTCCACCTTTAGGCCACCAGACCTTAGCAATGTATTTCCAAAAGTAAAACTCCACTTTCTTAGCAAAACTTTCTTTTTCCAAGTGCTTGAAACAGCTTCAAATGAATTGCAGATTGTAATGCAAATTGCGAAGTCACACTTCTCTGAATTTTCTAGTGCAAGCTGCAGCTTAAATTACAAAATCTGCAAATAAACGTTGCATATGGAATCCGACTATAATGTGAAGGAAGTATATATAGAAATATTTTTTGAAAAAAGAAATATATTCCAGAATGCTAACTGAATAATTTATATGTTGTGGATTTTTGAAATGTTAAAATTTAAACATTAAGGCAAAACGAAGAGAGTTTTGAATGGAAATTTACAAACCAGGTAAGAAATAATATTCGCTGTCCATCTTGGGTGTTTATGTAAACTCCAGTCCTATAACTTCTTATGTGGGAATATACTTCATTGATCTCAGAGTTACATCAGTTAAAAACATCGACCCAATTATACTGTCAAAGACCTCCACTGGGAAATTTTCCGAAAAGATTAACTTTCTGTAAACATATCAGAGAACAACATTATGGAAGAACATGGGAAATTACCCCAAATAAGTTGATTTAGGCCGGAGATCAAAAACAGAGAAGAATGCTCAAATTCCTTTGATTCTACTAGGAAAAAACTATAGAAAACTTACTTAGGATCCCAACCTGAACTCTTGGGTTATAGGTGAATTGAATACCATTTTAAATAAACCAGATCCTTTCATGATAAGGAGAATTGAGTTTTTATTGTCCCACGATTCGTCTCCCTCCACCCAGAAACAATAATGACTCAACTGGTCACTCCTATATTTGGTTAAGTTTTAGATTCCCAACAATATATTCAGCCTGCAAAGGTGGTGCTGAGATACAACTTCTCATCAGCAGGTAAGTGGGGTACTCTAACTTTGTGAAATAAATATGGGAAAGTGGAGTCATTGTAGGTATTGCCTAAATAGCAATAGCGCTTGGACTTATATGCCGCTTCACAGTGCTTTACAGCCCTCTCTAAGTGATTTACAGAGTCAGCCTATGGCCCCCAACAATCTGGGTCCTCATTTTACCCACCTCGGAAGGATGGAAGGCTGAGTCAACCTTAAGCCTAGTGGGATTTGAACTGCCAAATTGCAGGCAGCCGGCAGTCAGCAGAAGTAGCTTGCAATACTGCATTCTAACTACTGCACCACCACGGCTCTTACAGGTAGTCCTGAACTTGTGATCATTCATTTAGGAAATGTTTGAAGTTAAAACGGTACTGAAAAAAGTGACAGGCTCACTACCATTATAGCATCCCTATGGTCCTGTAATCAAAATTTGGGGGCTTGGAAAACTGACATATGTCATAGATGGGGTTTAACTCACTTTTGGAGCTCAGTTCTAGTGGTGAGTCAAGAACTATTTGCATTAGGAAGGCAGTTTAATGGAGGAATGGTGGTGACCAAATATGAGGAATTCTGTCTTTCTGGTTATAGTGGAAACCAAACAGCTATCTACCTGTTTCTTGTTTTCTGCTGCAGCTGCCAAAAAAGCCAACACAGTCCTAGGTTGCATTAATAGAGGGATAGACTCAAGAGCCCATGAAGTGTTAACATTACTTTATAATCTCGTGGTAAGAGCTCACTTGGAATATTGGCTCCAGTTTTGATTGTCATAATATAAAAAAAAAGAGGTTGAGACTCTAGAAAAAGTGCAGAGAAGAACAACAATGATGATTAGAGGACTGGAGGTTAAAACATATAAAGAACGGTTGCTGGAACTAGAAAATTCTAGTCTGGTGAAAAAGAAGGACTAGGGGAAACATGGTAGCAGTGTCCCAATATCTCAGGGGCTGCCACAAAGAAGATGGAGTCAAGAACCTGAGAACAGGACAAGAAGCAATGGGTGGAAACTAATCAAGGAGAGAAGCAATCTAGAACTAAGGGGGAATTTTCTGACAGTTAGAAAAAATAACCAGTGGAAACTTTTGCTTTCAGAAGTTGTGGGTACTGCTCCAACACTTAAGAAAAGACTGGACAGCCACTTATCTGGAATGGTATAGGGTCTCCTGCTCCAGCAGGGGGTTAGTCTAGAAGACCTCCAAAGTCCCTTTCAACTCTGTCATTCTGTTGTCTCCTGAAGATTATATAATAGAGGCTTTTCTTCTGGGAACACATCTTCCAAAATTCCCAAATGGATGGGGTTTCTATCTCATAACAGATGGAAAGTACCAAGCTGGGGAAAATTCTGACAATAATCTAAGATTATTTTTTCTCTCAAAAGAATGTGCATATCAGAATCCATTCTCAAAAATGTTCTCTCTCTCTGTAAATACAGTCTAGGACTGTGTTGGCTTTTTTTTGGCAGCTGCAGCACAGTGCAGGCTCCTATTTAAGTGATTGTCCACTAGGACTCCAAGTTCCCTCTCACAATTATTGCTAATATCATAACGGTTTACGCAGTCACCTCATGTTGGCAGAAATATCCTTCTGGGTTCAGTTCCAAGTGGGGAAGAAAGACACTGGAAACATGGTGACTGCTTGGAAAGATGGTTTAATGGTGGACAGGACCACATGTCTTGGGTGAGGAAAGAAAGGGCCGAGATGCTGAAAGACCCTTAGTTATATACCCTCTGTTGGCCCTCACCTTAGTGTTTCCTGTTCCTGTGTAAGAAATGTATCCCATTAGCTGTCAGACTCCCAGGGGCGGGGTCTTAGCTAATTTTGTAGGCTTTATCTGGACCACCTGAGTGCTGCCTGATGCAATCTTCCCAGGCCAGGTGATGAGATGGGCAAAGGCCTTTGTTATGTAGAATACTCTGGCCTAGGCCTTAATGGCCCACCCATTAACAAAGGTGGGGGTGAGCTTCTGCTTCTGAGGTGAGTTACTGCTTCCGAGTTTCTATTTCTCTTTTTAAGGGAAATATTCTGCCTTTTTAATATATCCTAAAATATTTCATTTTCCTAGGAGAGGGGTGGGTTTTAACTTCCAACACTCAAAAGTTACCATTTGAGAGGCATGTTTGGGGGATCTCTAGGGGCTTCAACCAAGGATTTCTGGCACCAGGTATAAATCTAGGCCTCTAAATAGATATAATCCCCTCAAATGTTAATATGAGCTTTAATCAATTACAGCTTGAGCAATTTGCCTCTGAATAAAATAGTGAATTTGAATAAAAAGAGAAAACATCCTTTAAAAAAAAAGATAATTGAATGCTCTTATCATGGCAGGCATTTTTTTTTAAAAAAGCATTTTGAGTTGTGCATGAGGGAAAATGGTTTTGATTGATTTTGGAGCAGCTCCATGAACCAATGAATTGAAGAAAATGTTGCCACCCTAATAGAAAGAAGAAATATTTTTTAAATTAGCCACAGCTGGTGTGAAACAATAATGAGCGTTTTGAAGCCGTTCCACTCATGTTAAAATGGGTTGCTTCATTTAATCAATCTTTTCATCAAAATAAATGAGAAAAACCAAAGTTTCTCTTCCCCCTGCAAATCCCCACCTCACCCTAAAAAATATTTCAAGGGATTGAGAACAGCAGGAAAAAGAAATTGGAGATTAAGGTCCAACCCAGTCTGGTTTTTGCTCTAAACAAAAATACATCCCATTGAATTGAATGGGATTTATTTGCAAGTGGATATATTGGGAATAGCTGCAAAAATCCACCAGCAATATAGTATAGATGTTCTATTGTGTGTGTATGTGTGTGTGTGTGTGTGTGAGAGAGAGAGAGAGAACAATTTTTCAAATTGCTTCTTGAATACCATATTGATTTTACATTGCTTTGTATCACTGTTCCTTACAACTTCTAAATTTATCGTGTCTTTTAATAATTTCAGGATTTCAGAATAACAGGCACAGAGAGGTGGGTGGTTCCTGTTTATGGGCATTGTAGTACAAATAGCTTTTTTCTTTCTTTCTATAGTTTGGATATCATTTATCCCCCTTTTATTATTTTTATAAATAACTCAAAAAGCCGAACATGCCAAATACTTCTTCCTCCTTCTGGTGGACTTGGGGCTAGGCGTTCTCTTTCAGCCCAACCTACCTCACAGGGTTGTTGTTGAGGGGAAAACATAAGGAGGGAAAAGTCTTGGGTATGCCTTGGGGTATTTAAAAAGTTATAAAGGTGGGATAAAAATAAAGTGCCTATTGAATTTTTACCTTCACCCAATTCCTCATCCTCAATTACCGTTTTCCATTCTCTTTTTTTTCCATAGCCATGGGGATATGCAGGCTGCTGCCACTTACCATAGGGCTGGCTTTACTCACAGGTGAGCAGGAAATAATCTCAAAACGAAAGTCTACACACACCCTGGATTCATGAATCCGATGAATAAATTGCAAATTGAATTTAGGTAAAACTCCAGAGCAGATTCACATCACAGAGTCAGGAAAGAAAATAGCTCTGGGATTTGAGTTGCAGTAAGTGCATAAGTCTGCCAAGACATTAAACTATCCTGGCTGATATGCTTTGAAGATATATGAACTCTCGGAAACCAGAAATTCCGTGAAATACTTTAATCTAGAGATAAATTATTATGCATTGAAAACATTCGCAGGTGAACCTTCTCCTCGGTGTGTTTGCTAAATATTTTAGGGAGATAATCAGTTTAAATTGTTCTAATTGTGGGGTGCTCATAAATATGTCAGATACAAATATGTTGATTTGTAGAAATAAGGAGTGGG
This sequence comes from Pseudonaja textilis, assembly GCF_900518735.1. Next base: position 86,494 of record NW_020769327.1, on the reverse strand, counting down.
GTCACTGAATCAACCCTGCTTTGTGCAACAACAAAAAAATGGAATTAAAGCACCCCAAACAGATGGCTGTTTGGCCTCTGCATGAATGTATCTGGTAAAGAGAAACCCATAAATCCTCTTAGTAATTAATTCCTCTGTAAAACCACTCAGGAATTTTACTTTAGACATTAAACAGAAATCTGTATTTCAGTAGCTTAGACATATTATTCTGTTTCCAATTTCCTGAGCTGATAGAAAACACACCTTAAATGGTTTCTCTGTCATGCTCATGTGAAAAGATCACTTTCTAACAGAAATTATTACTCTTTTTTTTGAACTTACTTAGTTTAGTGAGATTTATGAAATGGATATGTGTGTCCCTTTTGCACACAAAATCCTCCAGGCCGCTCACCTGAAGATGTCAGTTAAAAGAAGAGGTTAAAAGATGAGGCACAGAAACATTTACAAAATGTGTAAGCTGCCCAGAGTCAGTGACATATCAATTTAATTATTATTATTAGAAGCCCACATTAAATAAGTTAAGAACTAGCTAAAAACAGCCATCTGAGGACTATTTATCCCATTTTGGAACTACTGGCCATGTAACAATTTGAAAACACCAATCTGAAGCCAGGAATGTCAAATCTGTTTTGACTGAGGATGTCAAATAGCATACTAGGGATTGCATTTCAGAACAGTACACATGTCTTGGTTGATGAAATGGATGAAAACAACAAAAAGCTCGATTAAATTTCAGTTAGATGCAGTTGCTGTAATTGTTCCTCATGTATTTAGTGATTTCTCCTTTCTGTCATATCAATATTATAAATCTGTGACAGCTTTGGGCGTGATGGGACTAATTTACACCCCGGATGTTGAGAGGATTACAGTAGGCCAGGGGCATCCAACCTTGACAACTTTAAGATTTGTGGACTTTGATTCCCAGAATTCCCCAGCTAGCATAGAATTCTGGGAGTTGAAGTCCACACGCTGGCTGAGGAATCCTGGGAGTTGAAGTCCAGAAGTCTTAACATTGTCAAAATTGGACACCTCTACAATAGGCTATTTTGCCCTTCTCTAAGATTTTGCAAAATCTGTATTCAGAGACTAAACTCAACCAGATTATTGAATTAACTCATGTTGGAGGTTTGTATGATATCCTGAACCATCAACAAACTAAATGGGATGGGTTCACACAACAGTCTGCCCCTCCCTGAAGTAACAATTGTTAACGTTAAGCAAGCTTAGCTCTTGTGTAAAAGGAGGAATTAGGTTTTCACCTGATATGGTTAAGCATTCAATGAAAGGGCATTTCAGATTATGCAAACCTTCATATACATTGCTTTGTTTTGCTACCTGGCTCTCATTTTTCTGTGTTTTTCCCTTCCTTGTAGGTCTCCATGCTGTAGTACCTATCGGCCAGGAATTCATCACTGCCTTCATGCAAAATTATCGGTTAGGCTTTTCAGAGGCTGAATTTTATCTTATCATCTCTGCCCAGGTTCCCCTTACTACGGTTAACGTCTTAGTCTATAAATCCACCTTCCAGAAAAAGTTCATTCTTTCCCCAGGACATACCGCGATAGTGAAGTTCCCTACTTATGTACAGATCGGTGGCACCTCTAAATCCTCCCACACTGTCTTGGTGACAGCCAATCAAAATATCTCTGTGGTGGCCTTGAACTCAAAAAAAAATTCAGCTGACACCACACTTGTCTATCCTATCCAGACTCTAGGAACGGTGTATTATGTTCTCACACCTTTGACCTATGACTCCAAAATATACAAGGAGTTCTCAGTCATTGCATGGGATAAGAGCACCGTTGTAGAGATCCATCTCAAGGGAACTGTGAAATTCCAATACCGCGTTTACCCTGCAGGCAGCAAGCTGTATGTTACCCTTCGCCCCTATGAAGTCATCCAGCTTCAGAGCTACCAAGATCTCTCTGGTACACTTGTTAGAGCAACACACCCGGTAGCCGTGTTAAGTGGGCACAGCTGTGCCCAAGTGAACACCAAATGTAGTCATGTGATAGAGCAACTGTTACCGGTGCAAAGCTGGGGCCGTTCCTTCTTTATCCTTCCTCTTCCCTTCCAAACTCAATATGATATTGCATATGTAATAGCCTCCCAAATGACCACAGTCACTTCTGTCTCTGGTGGCACCCACAAAAATTATGACCTCAAGTCTGGACAGCTGCTTCTTCTGAAAGTCACGCAATCAAACCCCATCTACATCACGGCCAATGTTGGCATTCAGGTCTTCTTTTTCTCTCCTGGTGGTACCCATTTGGGTTACACATTTCACCCTTTCTTTCTGACCATCCCTGATGTTCTCAGCTACTGTGCATCCTACTCTTTTAAGAGTCAGATGGGCTTTGAGAATTATGCCCTCATCCTTGCTAAGACAGCTGAGGTTGGTGGGTTCACCATGGATGGGCATGCCTTGGGAGGGGTCTCTTGGAAAAAGATTACAGGAACAGAGTATTCATGGAGTGAGTACAGACTTGGGAAGGAAGGATTTATCCATTCCATAGGACATCCGGGCAGCCCCTTTAGCCTGCTAAGTGTGGGCATCGCTGAGTGGAGGAGCTACGGAACAGTAGGAGTCTGCCAAAAGGGTGAGTACTGGAAACTCTACAGGTCTGAGTGTTTGATGGTGTTACCGATATCATCGCAGGATGGAAGATAATGACGATGATGATGATGATGATAAAATTTATTTGCCACCCATCCTGCCATGATTGTGATGACCTGGGTGTGGCATGAAGGCAACACAGTCAAATAAGCAATGAGTCCCTTTATTATCTCCAACTTTGCCCCCCAATGTCCAGGTTACCTTCTGGCTGGAGAAAAACTCTCCCAGGAATAGACTTTGCAAAAAAAAAAACCAAATAAGTCCAAAACATGAGCAACACAAACTGTAACTTAAAGTCGAAACAAGCCAAACTGAAGTAATTGGTTTGGCAGGGCAGGAGCAAGAATTTCAGGCTTGAAGGCACGGCAAAACTCACACAGTTGGGAAGATGCAGGGAACACAGATAAGCCACGATAACACAGGATAAAGTCACATTTACTCCCAGCAGCCTGCCGCATTCAGCCTGCCTTTCTTATCAACTGTCTTCCCAGCTGTGGCTAATGAAGGGAATCAGGGCCCTTTCCTCTCCTGTTAGCCATGCAACGTTGCTCTCTTTTCCATTCCTCCCTGCGTGCCCTAGGATGAAGAGGGGGTGGGCCTGGTTCATCCTCTGAACTCCCTCTCCCTTGTTCTATCTCTCCCCTGCTCTGCCCAGCCAGACTTTGCCCTTCCCCAGCCTCCTTCACAACCAATGGAGCCACACTCTCATTCCCTGTCAGCTGTCCAGCTTCCTCCTCGCATTCAGACTCTGACAGGGGAATGACAGTGACACTACTCTAGGTGGCTCACAACCATTAAAAATGAAGAAATAGAAAGCAAAATAGATCCAGGCTACCCAATGAACCATATTGTCCTGCTAAGTCGAGCCCAATCCTACTTGGGATGGTAGAACAATAAAATAACCAAGGAAAAAGAAACCAAAAAATCAATATGATTAGTAAAAAAATCAAGATGGACGAGTGGGGAGCAGAGAAAGGAGTGAGAGGAGGTGGTATCTGCTATCAGTGTAGCAGCCACCTCCTGAGTTGAACTCCTCCATTGGATTACTAGACCATTCTGCAGAGCTCGGTCTTTAGGCTCTTATGGAATGACAAGAGGTTGAGGGTGGATCTCATCTTGGAGGGCACAATGTTCCAAAGGGTGGGTGCTGCAGCAGAGAATGCTCTTCTGGATTGCAAGAGTCAGAGTTCTTTGACCAACAGGATCTGCAATAGGCCCTTTCTACCATCCCAAGTAGGATTGGGCTCGACTTAGCAGGACAATATGGTTCATCGGGTAGCCTGGATCTATGCCATTAAGTAACGCATTGCCTTTTGTTACCTAGACGCTCAGCCTGTTCCCACAAGTACGCCTATACAGTGCCGGAAGAAGGAGACTTACAAAATACAAAATGGCCAGAAAGTGTGTGTGCCTCAATCTTATGCCATTTGCTGGGCTCAGGGTGACCCCCATTACCGTACATTTGACATGCGGACATATGACTTCATGGGGACCTGCACCTATACTGTAGCCAAGACCTGTGGACCAGATAAAACCCTCCCGGCCTTCCATGTTACCATTAAAAATGAGAATCGGGGCGTGAAGACTGTGTCCTACGTTGGCTTGGTGATGGTCCAGGTCTACGGATATGACATAGCGGTAGCCAGGAAGGAACATGGATTTGTGCGGGTAAGAATGGTGACATTTCTTCCTATTCATTAGACATGCAAGGGTCCAGATCATACTGCAAGACCTTCTGTGTTATCAAGGAATAAATACCATTGAAATGTCTTTGAATATTAGTTGCTTGGGTTGGTAGTTACGTTGTTGGTTTGAGCTCCGAGCTTGGCAATTTGGTTGCAAACATTTCATCCCTGTGTGAGGAGACATCTTCAGTGCACTTTGGATTGTGCTTCTCTGGAGGAGCCCTGGCCTTTAAATATCTTTCTGAGTCCTGGTCTGATTTCAGGTTGTGTGATTGGCTGGATGTAGTTGCTGAGTCATAGTCCTTGGTTTTAAGAATCCTCTGTGGGATGTATATAAGTGCTGGTGTTGTATGTCATGGTCAGGTTGATTTGATTGGCTGCATGTGATGTGGTCTGATTTCTTGTGATCTGTCGAGTTACAACTTTGTTTGCAGTGTGGCTGTTCGTTGATCTTTAAGCAACATCAGCCATAATCCCAAAGGCAGCATTTGAAAACCCTAACCCTAACCAGAGGTGATGTTCAGCTGGTTCTGACCTGTTCTGGCATACCAGTATCGAAAATTTTGACTGGTTCAGAGAACTGGCAAATACCACCTCTGGCTGCCCCCCCTCTTACCTCTCACATCTCCTATATTCTGTTGTTTATTAGCTCAGCTGATTTGTGGAGTGGATTGCCACACCACAGCTAAGCTACAAAACAGCACAGCTCACCTTTGTTGATAAATAGGGTGGTCTCTGAGCCCCTTTTGCACGTCTGTGAAACACACATTTGGCAGGGGTGGGATTCAATTTTTTAACAACCGGTTCTGTGGGTGTGGCTTAGTTGGTGGGTATGGTTTGGTGGTCATGTGACTGGGTGGATGTGGCTTGGTGATCATGTTATTGGCTGGGTGTGCCAACTCAATATCACTCACATCGAGGCACGCATCTCCTCGCCTGGCCTCTCATGACTGTGGGGATGCTGCAACAGTGTGAAAAAGGGTCATAAGTCACTTTTTTCAGTGCCATTGTAACTTTGAAAGGTCACTCCACACAAGCAAAGTACCAGCAAAGGAGGGGGAAAAAACTCAAGAGAAGTTCCAGAGGCAGGAAGTTTAGTCCTGCCAAGAATGTAATAAGGGTTAACGGAGAGGCAGTTTCCGTAAGCAACACCAGAATGTTTCCTTCCTGCCTTCCTTACAGGATTAGGCCAGTAATTTCTTCTAACAACCGGTTCTCCAAACTGCTTAGAATGTTAACAACCAGTTCTAGCAAATAGGTCCAAACTGGTAGAATCCCACCCTGACGTTTGGTATGGGCACATTTAGGTATGCCTGCACAGCTCACCAGCATTGATGCAGAGGGCAGTGTTTGAGCCCTGCTCATGCACATGCGAAGCAAGCTCTCCGAACCAGTAGGCCCTAACCCTAGAAGTAGTCCTCTGACCCTAACCCTAACCACCACTAGAGGACAAAAAGGTCCTAAAATTGCCTAAAGTTGAGAAACATTGGCCTAAGACAACATTTGTGTAACTCACACACGTTCCAGACATGTGGACCAAAATTCTCAACCATGTTCAGGTTAACTTGAGGAGTCCAGAAAACCGAAATTCACACAAATGGCAGTTATCCAGATTGGGGAAGGAGAGTTAGTCTGGCAGCAAAAATGGAAAATGTATCAAGCTGTTATTATATGGGTAATAGCACATCCCTTCACTCACTTACAAGTTAAGCAATTTAAATTTGCCTCTTGCTTCTCAAGAAGTAAGCACATGCATTTTGAATTAAAAAACATCCCCCATCCTTGGAGAAGCAGATCTTATTTTTACAGGCAGTCCTCGACTTACAACACAACAGTTCAATTAGTGACTGTGCAAAGTAACAACAGCACTGAAAAAAAAATGACTTAGGATCTTTTAAAACTGTTGTGGCCTCACCATAGTCATGTGATCATCATTCAGACACTTGGCAACTGACTCATATTTATGACTGTTGCAGTGTCCTGGGGTCATGTGATCCCCTTTTGCGACCTTCTGACAAGCAAAAAGTCAACGGGGGAAGCCAGATTCCCTTAACAACCGTGTTACTAATTTAACACCTGCAATGATTCACTTAACAAGAAGTGGCAAGAAAGGTCAAAAAATGGGGTGAAATTCACCTCTGTCTCACTTAGCAATAGAAATGTTGGCCGCAATTGTGGTCGTAAGTTGAGGACTACCTGTATTTCTACTGTCTTTAACTTTGAATATTCAATGTATTTCCAGGAGACTTGAATTCACACCAAAGCTAAGTCTAATTTTTCAAGGAAGTAGTTCGTGTTTCCCAGGACTCCACCCTTTCTTGATTTTGTCATCTCCACCAAGATTTATTTTTTTTTTTTATCTTCAGCAAATGTTTTAGATCCTAAAATAAAGTTGATTATAATACAATGTCATAAACAATGTAGGGACATGATCCCATTCTCTTCCAAACATGGGAACTGGTGGAGCATGTAAATACTGTACGTAATATTTCAAATGTTACTGACTATTGGTCAATATTTTTGCCCAATATAATGTGATCAGTCAATTGGCAATAGAGTAGAGTAGAGTAGAGTAGAGTAGAGTAGAGTAGAGTAGAGTTGTGATGACCTGGGGCGTGGCACGAAGGCAACACAGTCAGTTAATCAATAAGAGTCCCTTTGTTAGTTCCAACTTTGCTCCCAATGTCCTGGTCACCTTTTGGCTGGAGAAAAACTCCCCAAGGAACAGCCTTTGACTGCAGAGAATCAAGTCCAAAACTTGCTCAACAAAAACTGTAACTATAAGCCCAATCAAGGCAAAAATGAGGTAATTCAACACGTTTAGAAAGATGCCAGGAACAAAGATAAGCAAAGTCAACACAAGATAAACTCATGTTTGCTCCCAGCAGGTGTGGCTAATGAAGAGAATCAAGGCCTTTTCCTCAGAAATGGTATTCAGAAGGTTCTGACCAGTTCTGAAGAACTGGTAGCGGAAATTTTGAGTAGTTCGGAGAAGAGCAAATACCACCTCTGATTAGAGATTTTACAGTATCCTTCCCCGGCCACGTCCACCAAACCACGACCACAGAACCTCCAGAGATGGAGCACCCACGATTTCTGAAGGCAAAGCTGTTCCCCTGGTTAATTGTCCTCCCTGTTAGGAAGCGTCTCCTGAATTCCACGTTGCTTCTCTCTTTGATCAGTTTCCAACCATTGTTTCTTGTCCTGCCCTCTGGTGCTTTGTAAAATAATTTGACCCCACCTCTTCTTTGTGGCAGCACCTCAAATACTGGAATATTGCTATCATGTTGCCCCTAATTCTTCTTTTCTTTAGACTAGTCAAACCCCTTGTCTTCAGTACTACAATAGTGATAGGGATGAAATCTCACAAGTAGAGCATAGGATTCCTTGGTGAAGAGCCCAGGTACAATTCTTAGGATTCCTAGTTAGAAGAAGCATCTATGTTTGAAACCATGGACAGGTAATACGACAAAGCGTTAGAGAGCTCTATTTTTTTTCCTATAATTTCCTTTCCCTATGAAATTCTGCTGGGAGAGATGAAATGACACGACTGAAAGCATCACTGTTTTTTCCAAAAGTATGTGCATGTAGAAATCTAAATGAAGGCTAGATTAGAACATTTGTCCTTGGGGTGCTGGTTTTCTGTGAGTGAGAACTGGAGCCTTTAAAAACGAAAAAACTAAAGAGATCAAAATTGCACTTTTTCTCATCTGCATTCTGCATCTGTATGCTTCTCTTTCTGAGCAACCTTGCAGGGTTCTAGTCCTGTTTTTGGCATGAGAGCTTGGTAGGTGTCTTTATTATTTCACCAGAAGAGTGTGAGTTCTAATCCTGCCTTAGGCATGAAGGCTTTCAGCTTAATTCACCTTGCAGGGTTGTTGGGAGGAAAATAGGAGGAGGAAGAGGTATTAGGTGTGTTTGCCGCCTTGAGTTATTTATAAAAATAATAAAATCAGGGAAGAGAGGAAGTGAGGAAGGAAGGAAGGAAAAGGAAGAAGGGAGGGAGGGAGGGAGGGAGGGAAGGAAGGAAGGGAGAAGGGAGGGGGGGGGGGGGGGGGGGGGAGGAAGAGGGGGGAGAAAGGAAAGCAAATGAATTGGAGAAAGAGGAAGGAAGGAAGGAAGGAAGGAAGGAAGGAAGGAAGGAAGGAAGGAAAAGGAAGAAGGGAGGGAGGGAGAGGAGGGAGAAAGGAAAGCAGATGGATTGGAAAAAGGAAGGAAGGAGAGGGAGGAAGGAAGGAAGGAAGGAAGGAAAAGGAAGAAGGGAGGGAGGGAGAGGAGGGAGAAAGGAAAGCAGATGGATTGGAAAAAGGAAGGAAGGAGAGGGAGGAAGGAAGGAAGGAAAAGGAAGAAGGGAGGGAGGGAGGGAGGGAGGAAAAGGAAGAAGGGAGGCAGAAGGAAGAGGGGGAGAAACAAAAGCGGATGGATTGGAGAAAGAGGAAGGAAGGAGAGGGAAGAAGGGAGGGAGGAAAAAGGGAAGAAGGGAGGAAGGAAGGAAAGAAGGAAGGAAGGGATTTCTTATGCATATTGTGTAGCTGAGTGGTTTGTAAGTGTGGATGTTCTTCATTTCAACAGTGGTTCATCCTTTGAGTTGCACCCATACCCGAATGTATCCATAGTCAAAGTGTATTATCTTCTTAACACATTTATTGCACCAGGTGAACAACCAACACGTCCGACTGCCCGTCTTCCTGATCAAAGATAAATTATGGATCTTCCAAAGCGGCACCTTTGCCATCATTGGGACAGACTTTTCACTGAGGGTGGCCTATGACTGGAACAGCAACTTCGCAGTGAAGATCTCCAGCAGCTTCTTTGAGAATGTGTGCGGCCTGTGTGGTGACTATAATGGAAAACCTGATGATGACTTCAGGATCCCCAGTGGATCCTTGGCTCCGGGCCCCGTGGAATTTGGGCAGAGTTGGAAAGTGGAGGATGGAGACCCATTGTGCTGGAGTGACTGCCATGGAAAGTGTAAGAAGGTCACCAAGGAAAAACTCATTGAATACAGAGGTGAAACCTTTTGTGGCTGGCTCAGTAAAAAAGGCGGCCCATTCAGCAAGTGCCATTCTTTGGTTGAGCCTGGCATCTTTGTGGAAAATTGTGCCTATGACCTCTTTGTCTATGAAGGTCATAGAGAAGCTTTGTGCGAAGCGCTGAAGAGCTATGTGGATGCCTGCCAGCAAGAAGGTGGAGTTGTATTAGACTGGAGGAACCTCGTTGGATGCCGTGAGTAGAAATTCCTTGCTTATGGTAGCTGGGTTGGACAACTATGGGAACTTTATGGCCTGTGGACTTCAACTCCCAGAGCATGGCTGGCTCAGGAATTCTGGGAGTTGAAGTTCACAGCTCATAAAATAGCTATATTGCTCAATCTCACTCTAGATCAGGGGTGTCAACCCTCATTGAGGGCCACCTCAGGGTTGTGTTTGAACTCACGGCCTGAGGTGGGGGTGGCTGGAGTGGGCGTGGCCAGCTGGATGTCAATTGTGTTGGGGGCACCTGTGGTGGCTGAGCACTCTGCCAGCGAAAATGGGCTCCTGAGCTCTGTTTCCGGCTGCAACGGCCTCCTGCAACTCTCTGCCAGTGAAAACAGAGATGGAGAGGGTTGCACACGGCCCTACCAAGCTCCATTTTTGCTGGCAGAGGCACCACGGGCCGGTCCTTCACTCTTTCCAGAGTGGGCCCAAGGGCCAGACCTAAGCAGCCTGCAGACTGAATCTGGCCCACGGGCCTTGTGGTTGACACCCGTGCTCTGGATCATGGATTGGTGGGAACTGTAGTTGTAGTAAAAGGCTTGGGTCAAGAGAAGAATCAACCTGGAATCATTACATTCCCACAAGTGGTGCGTGTCCAACCTCTCATAGATTCAATTAACTCTTACTGAGCACCAGTTTAATTCTGACCCGCTAGTTGACTAGATTCTTGAGTATAGATATGAGCAACAAACCAGCTTAACTGTAATCATATGGTCCAGATTCTTCATGCCTGGCTGTAGTCTAGAATACCTGAAAGGAGCCTCAGTGGAGAAAAAAACTCACTTGAAACTTTGTCCTACAGTGAGATAAATATAATAATAAAGCATCTTAACAGTGACTTAGCAAGCCCAGCGTTCTCCCCGGTGTGGGGTGTCTAACTGCAGGCCAACTTCAATTCATTTCTATTTCTCCCCATATGAACTCATTCATTTTCATATCTTTTTGAAAAGGCTATCCAAATTCACCGGAGGCAAATTTATCAGTAGGTATCAGAAATGAGGAATAATGGGACATTCATGGTCAATGACTCCCATACCTTTGAGATTTGGGGGTGGGTGGAGAGAGAGATTGCCCTTTTGCCTAATTTTTATCTTTTGAACTCAGCACACATCCATCACTGTCAGGCTGAAAACATCAGCAGTTATCCAGGGTAGCATGTGAATTCTTTAGAGTATGCCACATTTAAAAAAAAAAAACACAAAAAAACTCACCCTTTGATTTTGCAGTAAAGCTCATAGGAAACAGGATTCAGGGAAATTATTACCCTGCTAAGAAGATTTGATCTGGGGAATCGGCAGACTCCCCGTTAGTTAGTTTATGAAAGAGTATAACAGACATTCTCAAGATTCTAAGTCTGCTTATAGCTCGGAAATGTTAGAAATTTGTGTCCTAGAGTAATGATCCCCAACCTTTCCAGTTTTGTGGACTGGAGAGAGAGGGAATGGTTACGTGTGTGAGTAGCATGTGTGCCAGAGGTGGGTATTCAGCAGGTTCTGACCAGTTCTGGAGAACCGGTAGCGGAATTTTTGAGTAGTTCAGAGAACCGGTAAACACCACCTCTGACTGGCCCCACCCCCATCTCTTCTCTGCCTCCCTTTGAGTCCCAACTGATTGTCTGGGTCTTATTTTGTTGCCCTGAACAGGAGAACGGAGCTGGAAAGCAGGTTAGTGGGGTGGGGACGAAATGGAGATTTTACAGTATCCTTCCCCTGCCACGCCCACCAAGCCACGTCCACAGAACTGGTAGTAAAAGTTTTGAATCCTACCACTGGTGTGTGCATGCATTCACCTGCTCCTTGTGCAAGTGGAGTTGCGTGCATGCACACACGCCAGTTCTGTGGCCCGATTCCAAACAGGCTATCACCCAGTATTGGAATATAGTCCGGGGGTTGGGAACTCCTGTCCTAGAGAATCTGGTTAATTTAAACTTTTTGGCAGGTGGGTACTCCAAAAATGGAATCACGTCAAAGAAGTAACGTATTAATAAAAATGGATTTTTACCATTTTTTCTCTCCTTCTTTTCTGTTTCTTTTTCCTCCAAATTGTTTTTTATTAGTTTTTTTATCTTTTTTATTTTTATTTTATTATATAAAATATAAAATACAAAAAAGAAAAGAAGAAATTAAGGGCAGGAAAGGGAATGGGAAAAGGGAGTGTGAGATACAAGAGGGAAGAGAAAAAGAAAGAAAAGGAGGCATTGACTTCCAACTCCTCCTAGCCCAGTACAAGATAAACACACTCCAATCTTCACTTTTTGCTTTTACACATTAATATATGACTAGCCATTTCTTTCTAATCAACACAACCAAGATCAAAGATTCATTTTCTTCACAAGCACAAATCCCAGAAGTGATATCCAAATAAGAACATATTTTAGTTTAGTTTACTTTATTGTCATTGCACCTCCTACAACGAAATCAAACACCATCTTCAGTGCATACCGTGACCATGAAAATAAACACACACATCCTTCACACTCCACACATTGAACCAAAAAACCCCCGACACCGCAGCAACACTGCACTATACAGTAGAATATTTTCCTCTTTAAACGGAGTAATCAAGTTTACCGTTCCTGCTTTATCTTCCTTGCTGTGGAAATAACGTGTATTTCTATTTGCACCTCGTAACCTTTATAAATGGTCGCCATTTTTAACCATTTTTCCTCTCCTTCTTGTCTATAGCTTTCTCCTGCCCTGAGAACAGCGTCTATAAAATCTGTGGGTCAGTCTGTCCTGCCACTTGCAATAATGAACTTCTCCCGCCCCACTGTTCTTCTTCGCAATGTGTGGAGTCTTGCCAGTGTAAGGAAGGCTTTGTGATGGATGCTGGGAAGTGCATCCCGCGAACTGCCTGTGGCTGCCTCTTTGAGGGCCGCCTCTTGGCTCCCAGTGAGGAGTTCTGGGGAGACAGCACATGCACAAAGCGTTGCGCCTGCAACCCACAGACCAAGAAGGTGAAATGCCAGGCCACCAAGTGCAGCCAGGGGGAGCAATGCCAGGTGAAGAACGGCATCCAGAACTGCTATCCAGTGGGCTACGGAACTTGTTCTGCCATCGGCCACTCCCATTATCACGGCTTCGATGGTCACAGTTTTAACTTCCAGGGCACCTGTCTCTACAGATTTGCTGGGCTGAATCAGAAGAGGCCAGGGTTGGTTGATTTCCAGATTTTGGTCCAGAATTCTCATCACGGGGGCTGGCCTGGGACCCCTAAAAGGATGGTCAAGATTGAAATCTACAACCAGGAGATAACTGTCAGTTGGGCATCTCTGGGCAGAATTATGGTGAGTTGAATCTTATGGGTGTCTATATATATATATCATACTTTTATTAAAGATGACAGTTGAGAAACTTATAAATTATGAAGAAATATAAAAGGAAAAATGAGGAAGGGCAGGAAAGCAAGATAAATAGAGAAAGGGAAAAGAAATAGATAAAAGTTATATGTTGTGGTTCGCCAGCAGCCTGTGCAGATGGCAGTGGAATCGGACAGTGGGGAAGAACAGGGAACAGTCAGGAAGTCTAGAGAGGACTCAGATGAGGGTCCTGTGTCCGATGCAGAGATGGGGCCAGGACCATCTGGGAGTGGGGTGCTGTCTTCAGAGCCTTTGGAGTCTGGCAGCAGTTAGCAGGGGACTCAGGGGAGCCTGTTCCCAGTGCACGTGTGCGCAGAACTGCTAGAAGGCGAGAGCAGCTGAAACAAAAGGGGTGACTCAGGAGTAAGGCTGGGAGGTGATTGCCCATCCCATAAGGGCAGGCAAAGATGATGAGACCTTTGCAGGAAGCAAAGTCGTTCAGACTCATTGAAGCTCTTTGACCTTTGGTTGGTTTTTGTTCTAGTTTATTTGACACTTCTATTATTGGCAGCACTTCACAGGAAAGAAAGGTGGGTGCTTATCTCGAGGGACTGTTTGAGATTCATTACTGGCTGGAAATGAAAATAATTCGTAGCATTGCAATAAAACAAAACTTGTTTTTAAAATAAGCGTGTGCGTAATTACGGTCTCCGAAGTCTTGGTCAGAACAATATAGGAAATAAGTACATATATAGACTACTCAAGTAAAAAGGGGTTTTTCATTTAAGTCAAAACAAAATTAGACACTTATTTTCTAAGAACCTGAAGGAAAAAAATGTGTCCATTTGAATAGCTATGATTGACTTCCCGCTAAATTTCTGGCAGGTGGTTCTTCACTGTTCCTTCTCCTATGTCTCTGCTTTCAGATTAATGGCCAGCTCACCAACCTGCCCTACAAGCTGGGCCCAGATCAAATTATCATCTACCAAAAGGGTTGGGACACGGTGATCCAAGCAGATTTTGGCCTCATGGTCACCTTTAACTGGCAGAGTCATCTCACGGTCACTGTGCCAACCACTTACCAAGGTGCCCTGAGTGGACTCTGCGGCAACTTCAATGGGGATAAACAAGACGACATGGCATTGATTAGCGGTGGGCAAGTCACCAAACTGACAGCTTTTGGGCAACTCTGGAAGGTGGCTGAGATCCCCGGCTGTGGAGAAGTCAGCCCAAAGGTCTGTCCAGACTTGCAACGTGTGGCCCAGAAGCAACGAAGCATTAGCACCGAATGTGGACTCCTGGTGGACAAGAATGGCCCATTTAGGGAATGTCATGGGAAAATCAATCCAGAGATGTTTTTTCTCGACTGTGTATATGACTACTGCACATCTAACAATCAAACATCTGCACTGGGCTACATCATCGCTGCTTATGCATCTGCCTGCCAAGTTGTGAGAGTGACCATTTATATTTGGAGGATCCATATAGTCTGGAGTAAGTAAGATTCCATGGGCTCATTTATCAAGAGATTTACTCATTTGTTTAGCAAGCAGCCTCAGAGAATGTCTTTGCTCTGTTTTCCTCTCCACTCACTAAGTCCAGGGGCTGGAAGGCCTTACATCTTTCTCCTTTGACTGCTCCAGCTGTCTAGGTGATGCCTGGTTTCGATCAGTTTCTTGTGACTCTTAGCTTGGTGTCTCTTGAGGCTGGCTTTCTACAGGTTTAGCTGGAACAGCTTATTTAGATTTAGATGTCAACTCGTAAAGCATTCCTATGCCTGTTATAAGGTTGCCATAAACAAGGGGAGGGGAAGGAAATCTGAAGGAGCAGTGCAGCAGCTTAAAACCAGAAATACATTCCAACACTTATCTTACAAAGTTTGTAGCTAAGCTACTGAGTCTCCTGCCCATGAAAATCCTTAATTGGAGAACGTGATTGATGACACCTAGCCTGTGAACGTGCTTAATTGGAGTATCTGATTTATGACACACCAGGGGGGAGGGGGGGAAACAGGGTCACAGTGACTGTAAATTACGTATGCCAGAATTGGTTACATACAGGTTAATGCCGGACATGTTGCTCCTAATACATTTTTTGATTTCTTTTGAAGCGTGGCTAAAGGCTCATGATTCAATTAGGGCAATTGCCGGAATCTTGACATTAGAATTAGAATCTGGGTCCTGAGCCATGGTGGCCACTGATTTCAAGTTGGTCAATCAAAAGTAATTAGAATATATTGGATTGGGGGTGGAGACAGCAGATTTAATTAATTGATAGGCCACTTCAGTTAAATTCTGTAGCAGGAGAAGACATTGTCCTGGGATCATTTTGTTAAAACAGTTCTCGTGCACGGTGGGGAAAATATAGCTGATTAAATAAAACTCTCAAATTTCCCTCAGGAAAAAGTCTCCTGAGAATTTTCAACTCATTGATTAATTAAGCATCATCAAATTGTGGTCAGCTCTTAACAACCCACATAGGTACATTTTCTCCATGATACTTTAGCTCATTGGTTTCCCACGATTTAATATTTGAAATATTGGGTTTATAATGAATGGTCTATTCCAGTGTCTCCCAACTTGCCAATTTCCAGATGTGTAGACTTCAGATGCCAAATTTTTCCAAACAGAATAGCCATTTGATGAGAACTGTGGGAATTAAAGTCTGCACACCTGAACGCTTCCAAAATAGATCCACTTTCTTTCTATCTGTCTCCCAGACTTCAGAACACATCTGGAAGGCTACTTGGAGAAAAACAAAAGAAGCTCTGGAACCAAACTTATAAATAGATGGTCAATTTATTTATGGTTTCTTGTTTTCCCATTTCAGAACTTGCATGTCCACCAAACAGCCATTATGAACTCTGTTCCAGAAGCTGCCCACAGACGTGCAATAGTCTCTATTCCTCTCTGCCCTGTTCCACTTACTGCACAGAAGGGTGTGTTTGTGATGAAGGCTTTGTGCTCAGTGGCGACCGTTGTGTCCCTCTGCGTCAGTGTGGTTGCACTTATCAGGACCGCTATTATATGAGTGGACAGACCTTCTACCCAACCAGTAAGTGCAATATGAAGTGTACGTGCCAAGCCGGTGGAGCTGTCACCTGCCAAAAATTCTCCTGTGGGCCCAATGAAGAATGCAAGATGGTGGAGGGAGTCCAAAAATGCCACCCAATGAGTTCAGCCACTTGCTCGGCTTCCGGAGATCCTCATTATCTCTCTTTCGATGGAGTCCCCTTTGATTTCCAAGGCACCTGCGCTTACATCCTGGCTAAGACTACCGTTGAGAGCGGGAGTGATTTGATTCCCTTTACCATCACGACAGTAAATGAGCCTTGGGGGAATGGAAATGTCTCTGTCGTTAAGCAAGTATCTGTGGAAGTCTACGGCTTCAAGCTAACTCTGCTCCATAAGAAAAAAGGACAACTCCAGGTGAGTGTTTACTTTAGCATTATCTTCTAGTCTATGCCTATAAAACATTGTCCTCTTAATCTGGGGGCGGCGGTCTAGTAAGCTTTTGGGTTTGATTGCTTTGAACTCGGGTCTTTCTGGCCCTTGTTGGTTCATTTTAACATTTTCCCACAAAATTTTCCTTCTTTTGCATTTGTGAATTGTTCTACCAAAAGATATTTCTTCTCCAGAGCCCCACAATTCTGGAATTTTTGCAGTATTCAGGCTATGAATTTTATATCCCTCCCAGATTTGCTTTGTCAGGAAGATGGGTGCCACATACCTTGAATAAATAATAAAATAAAGTAAAATATAAGTCTTTCTCAATCTTGACAACATTAAGAAGTGTGGACTTCAAGTGCTATAATTCCCCGGCTGTCATAGCTGGCTAGGGAATTCTGGGACTTGAAGTCCACACATCTTAAAGTTGCCAAGGTTGAGAAGCACTGCTATAAAAGAACCCTGATCAGGGTTTGGTGTACATGAGAAGAAGAAGATACCATGGAGGTTTTGTAAAAAGCTATTGCTGCATAGGTGTGACTTTTTCAGGGAGGAGGTCAGTGCATATACCACTCTATAAAGCCTTAGTAAGACTACACCTAGAATACTGCATCCAGTTTTGATCACCATACTATAAAAAAGATGTTGAGACTCTAGAAAGAGTGCAGAGAAGAGCAACAAAAATGATTAGGGGCTAAAACGTACAATGAAAATTTGCAGGAACTAGGCATGACTAGTCTAATGAAGAGAAGGATCAGGATTGACATGATAACAGTCTTCCAATATTTGAGGGGCTGTCACACAGAGGAGGGGATCGACCTATTTTCCAAAGCACCCGAAGGCCAGACAAGGAATTATGGATGGAAACTGATCAAGGAGAGATTCAACATAGAAATAAGGAGAAATTCCTCCCTGGAAGCTTTCAAGAAGAGACCAAACAGTCATCTGTCAGAAATGGTATAGGGTCTCCTGCTTGACTAGATGACCTACAAGGTCCCTTCCAACTATGTTATTCTATTCCACGTCTCTTTTTGTCAGAGATGAATTTCATGAACGCCAAATCTCCCAAGGAGCTTTCTTTGAAGTTAGCCAATGGTGGAGAATGAAACCTTCTAAAACCTCTGAACGGTTCTGAAGGGAGGAAAATAGAAAAGGAAGGAGAATTTCAACCTGAAACATGAGGGATCTTCTCTATCTGTGGACCATAGGATGGATGGAGAGGCCCTTTGGCTGCATTTTGACCAGATTTTGACTTCTGCATCTCTTCTATCTGTTTTTTTTTAACCCAGGAAATCAAAAAAACCTCTGTATTTTTCTAATTAAATGAGGCATATTTGAATCTGCTATGTCTTGTGAACTGGTCTAGCTGGTTTTGAGGATCTGTTTTGAAATAGTTTTCCAAATGTGTGGAATGGAGCACAGATAAGCTATGTATGTAGACCTTTTGTTGAAAAGGTCAATGTGTATTGACTCCCACATGCCAAGAATGATGGCAAGAACTGGAAATATTAATGTCCTGCCATTAGAAAGCCAAAATCCTTGAGGTCTGTATGACTGTTGTACTAATTCCTTGTTTGCTGCCTCTTCCAGGTGGATGGGGTGTTCCGGTCCCTCCCCATCGAGCTTTCTGAAGGACGTCTCCAAGCCTATCAACACGGCACTAAGGTCCTGATAAGAACCCGCTTTGGCCTTCTTGTGAGCTACGATCTGGTTTACCATGTGAGAATTACGGTCCCAAGCAGCTATCAGAAGCGGATGCAAGGTCTGTGTGGGAATTACAATGGGAAGAAGGATGACGAATTCCTACTGCCCAGTGGGAAGAAAGTAACAGATGTGGCTGTGTTTGGTGCTTCCTGGAAGGTTTCAGTCCTTGGGGCAGGAGGACCTTGTTCAGATGGATGTTCTGGGAGCAACTGCCCAACCTGTGATGAAGAAAAGAAGAAGGTTTTCAAACAGCGCAACTACTGTGGCATCATCACTGCCTCCGATGGCCCCTTAAAGGGTTGCCACAGCAAGGTGGACCCCAGGGTGTTTTTCAGTGACTGCATTTATGATTTGTGTCAAAGCAACGGAAACAGCCAGGCCTTGTGCCAAAGCATTCAGACCTATGTGTCAGCCTGTCAAGAAGCCAAGGTCCTTATCCAGCCATGGAGAAGTCCATCTTTCTGCCGTGAGTAATGTTGAATTCCAGTTCCCCGAATCATAGGATAAAAGGGCTGGAAAGAACCCTGCAGGTCTTCTAATCCAATGTCCTGCTCAAGACAGGGGACCTTACTCCATCTTGAAGGTCTCCAGTGAAAGAGGTCTATGGAGATTCTCAGTCATTCCAGGTCATGGTTGTCCCAAAGGTGCTTTGTTCAAGAGGCAACTGGACTTTCTGGTTTATCGTTTTCTTTGAAGATGTTTAGCTTCTCATCCAAGAAGCTTCTTCAGCTCTGAATAGAAGGATTTACATTCCTTGCAGACAGCTGGTCATTTGCATTCTTTTAGAGAGTCATTGAGGCCACTTGGAGGTTTGTCTGTGTCCTCAGGGTCAGCCGAGTACTGCAAATGGGTGTGGAGGAGAGGTGGTATTCAGCAGGTTCTAACCAGTTCTGGAGAACCGGTAGTGGAAATTTTGAGTAGTTAGGAGAACCAGCAAATAACACCTCTGACTGGCCCCGCAAATCTCATCTATTCTCTGCCTCCCATTGAGTCCCAGCTGATCGGCTGGGTCTTCTTTGGTTGCCCTGCACAGGAGAAGGGAGCTGGAAAGCAGGTTAGTGGGGTGGGGAGGGAAGGGGATTTTGCAATAACCTTCCCCCAGGAGTGGGGAGGGAATGGAGATTTTGCAGTTTCCTTCCCCTGCCACACCCACTAAGCCACACCCACAGAACCATTGGTAAACAAAATTTGAATCCCACCAATGGTGTGGAGCCATCTTGGAACCGCTAAAAGGACTAGATTGTTGAGCTGTGCTTTCTGCAGGATGTTTTCTGCCCTGTGTCTCTTCACTACTGAACACAGGCACAGGCTGTTGGGGATGCAGACAAAACACCTCATAAATCCTTCCATTCCCCACCATCCAGTCAGAGCTGAAGAAGCTTCTTGGATGAGAAGTGAAATGTCTTCAAAGAAAAAAAAAAACACAAGAAAGTCCCATTGTCTATTGAAAAAGCACCTTTCCTTTCCTTCCATGGATCTCGTTTTCTTCTCTTCTTACCCAAGATTGAGGTACCCAAGAGTTACCCAAGATTGTCTTCCCTCTTTCTTTGAAGCAAGAAAAACTAGAATGTCCAGTTGCCCCTTAAAAAAAGCATCCTTGGGACTCCAGTGATAGAGCACCCACAACTCTGGGAGCCAAGCTGTTCCACTGATAATTGTTTTTATGTCCTGACATTCCTCATTAGTTCCAGATCGGCTCTCTTTTTAATGAACTTCCAGCCACAGCTTTTTATCCTGCCCTTTGCTGCATTAGAGAATAGGTCATCCCTCTCCTCCTGGGGACAGGCCCACAGGTACTGGTAGACAGGTATCATGTCACTCCCAAACCTTATCTTCTTTAGGCCAGACTACTGAGTCCTCCTAGCTGTTCATCATATGGTGTAGCCTCCAGACCCTTATCATCTTTGCTGATCTTCTTTGCACTCTTTCCAAGGTCTCAGCATCTGATCTGAATCGTGACGACCAGACCTGGATGCAGTATTCCAATTTCCTGAACATGCTTTCTTTTCTTTTAAAATGTAAACTTCTCTCCTAAATAGTTTAAGAGAGAATGCTGGCTGGGGAAATTCTGGGAGTTGAAGTCCACATAAAGGCTGAGAAACACTGACCCCCCCTAGAATTATCTGTTCTTTGGGGTCTTAAGCGACCAGAAAACCCCAAGCCCACCGAAAAAAGCGCACCAATTTTCTCCATTCAAACAAAATGCATTTGCTTTGTTTCCCTTCAAAGAGAAAGTATTTTTTTGCAGCCTCAATTGGTCAGCACATCCATTTCACACGTTTTCACCCCCAAAGATATGGTCCAAAGGCTGGAATTTAGTTTAGTTTACTTTACTTTATTGTCATTGCACCTCATACAACGAAATCAAACACCATCTTCAGTGCACATCATGACCATGAAAATAAACACACACATCCTTCACACTCCACACATTGAACCGAAAGCCCGCAACACTGCACTATACAGCAGAATTCAACAGAGCTACTATCCTGGGATAGAAGCTGTTTTTCAGCCTATTTGTCCTTGTTTTTATTATCCTGTACCATCTGCCAGATGGTAATAGCTCAAAAAAAGGGTTCCCAGGATGAGATGGCTCTTTGAGAATGTTTTGAACTTTCTTAAGGCATCAGGAGCTATAAAGCTCTTCCAAAGAGGGGAGAGGGCAACCAATGATCCTCTGGGCAATGACGTTCGCCCTCTGGAGTGCTGTCCAATCTGCCACTGTGCAATTGGCAAACCATAGAGAAGTGCAATATGTTAAAATGCTCTCTATGGTGCAGCTGTAGAAGGTCACCAGCAGTTTTTCATTCAGTTGTTGTTTTCAACAATTTGCTACGAAGCAGTGGGATGTGAGTCATTTTCTCATGTGTCTCCTCCCTCCATCTCTTTCTTTTAGCTTTGAGCTGCCCTCCCAACAGCCACTATGAGGAATGTGCTGATTTTTGTACTGCTGATTGCTCTTGGCTCCGAATATGTCCTGAAACTTGTGCTGAGGGATGCCAGTGTGATCTCGGATACTTCTTTGACGGGCTGAGCTGCGTCTCAATAGAGGGCTGTGGATGCTTTGGAAATGGAAGTTATTATAGGGTAAGGCTCCAGTCTTCACTTGACTCAGATCTTTGCTCCACCCAGCCTCATGTTGATGGAGATTCTCTGTCATCCAGGTGTTCTGACCCAACCTGGTACCAAGAGAGCCAACACCAGACAAAGGCAACAGCTGCCACCTTTTAAGGTTTCATCTACGAATTCTGTTTCTTCACAAATGAAAGGCTGCTTCCAACAAATTAGCTCTGACAAGAAAGAGCCTTGCCAAGTTGTTTTTCAAGGCTACCAAAAACTCACAGATAAGAAATAGTTTACAAGAGTTTTCAAATACTAACTATAATGTCCACGAGGTTGAGTTTCATCTTTGCCTTCTGCAAGGAACGCTTCTTCAAACCTAGCTTTTATACTCTTGAGGGAGGGGCCATTACCTTGCAGCAGGGGTAGGACTCAAAATTTTTAACAACCGGTTCTGTGGACATGGTGGTGGGTGTGGCTTGGTGGTCATGTGACTGGGTGGACATGGCTTGATGGTCATGTTATTGGCTGGGTGTGGCTAACTCAATATCACTCACATCGAGGCATGCATCTCCTCACCTGGCCTCTCATGACTGTGGGGATGCTGCAACAGTCGTAAGTGTGAAAAATGGTCACAAGTCACTTTTTCAGTGCCATTGTAACTTTGAATGGTCACTCCACACAAGCAAAGTACCAGCAAAGGAGGGGAAAGAAACTCCAGAGATGTTCCTGAGACAGGAAGTCTAGTCCTGCCAAGAATGTAATAAGAGTTAACAGAGAGGCAATTTCTGTAAGCAACACCAGAACGTTTCCTTCCTGCCTTCCTTACAGGATTAGGCCAGTAATTTCTTCTAACAACCTGTTCTCCGAACTGCTTAGAATGTTAACAACCGGTTCTAGAGAATAGGTGCGAATCTGTAGAATCCCACCCCTGCTTCTTAGTACTCCTGAGTAATCACTTTGCTGCACAGAAAAAAAAAGAATATATGTCTGCTCGAAAAATAACTAATAAAGAAAAAGAGGGGGAAATGTAACTGAAAAATAAAGAAAAGAGCAAAAGGAATTTAGACAGAATACATATCCCAGAGATAAAGCTACTTAAATAATTATACAGGCTACTATCTGTATAATGTTTAGCAACCACAATTGGGACCAGCAACTCAGTCATTAAGTGAAGTAACTGCACTGATGATCTTTCTTCAACTTTCCTTTGTTTCATAGACCTGCCAAGGTCATAAATGCAAGGATTCGTTGCAAAATTATTATTTTCACCACTGTCATAACCACAAGCAGTCACTGTATGTGGCAGTTGCTAAACGAAGTGCACCTGTGTAGCAAAAGTAGGGCAGGAAGTTTGAAAGCTTGGATGATTATAGGAGAACTGTGAAGAATTCCTCAAAGAATAACAGAGGAGGTATCAGATGGATCTCTTTGAGAACGTCTTAAACTGGAGAGCTAACTTCTAAGAAGGCCAGCTCTTAACTTGCTATTATCATAGCATAGAGGCTTTCTTATTTTGAATGGAACACACAGAGTATTTCTATATCTCTTAGCTCAGATTCTTGGGTTTTTTCCTTCCTCCTGAAACAATAAGGATATTCAATATCACAGACAGAATAGAGAGCTTAGGAATTGTGCTACACAATCGCCTTCTGTTCCTTGATGGGAGCTTTAAAGTACTCATTGGGGGCTAAGCATGCTGAATGCCTCTTTTGTTCCGTGCCTTTTCAGCCCAACGAGAAGGTCCTGTTGAACGAATGCCAGCAAATCTGCCAATGCATCCCTGGACAGAGACTCGTTTGCAAATCTTACCACTGTTCTTCTGATGAAGACTGCCAGGTCCAGGATGGGATCATGAGCTGCGTTAATAAAGGTAACCAAGTTAAAAGCTATGTTTTCACGTGATAATGAACTCCTAATCTCAAATCATCAAAAGACAACGTGTTCACGTAATATACTGTATCCAACTAAATAAAGCAACGGTTGGCTCAGCATGATGACCTGTGTCCCACAACCTGCCAAACCAATGTGTCATGGTCAACTCTGTACGCAGCCATGCTTGCAACCAGACAACAGTAAGGGGAGTGGGAAGGGAAGGCATTGGAATGTAAGGGAGGTTTGGACTCTGGAATGCCAAGTGTGCCGCCCAGAAACATGTGCCCAGAAGCATGAGACAGAGCAAAAACCCAAGGTCATCAGTTGGGCACCTCAGAGGCAGACAGGCTGTTCCCAAAACTCATTTGGTGGACAACTGATTGGTGGACAATGGGAGGCCCAGGGAGAAAAGGGAAAGTTTTACTATCCTGGTTTGTGCGTGAAATCATCAGATGTTGTAATGACGAGGCAGTCGAGTTGTTTGATCATGATCAACTGAATCATGATGAACTTTATTGGGGTCTAGTCTTGCATTTATGCACATTTTTAGTAATCCTCCAACATTGGTTAACTTTGGTTACTGCTTAACTTTCATTGCTGTTTAGCATAATAGTAATTAACACAATTAATTATCTCTAGTTAAAGTCTAACATATGTTTACTTCCTCTCTCTAATCCTCCTTTAGATTAGTGACTTTGTTTGCCTGAGTTGTATTTGCTTGGAAACATTCTTTATCTGAGGTTTGCCATCCGAGATTAGAACACTCCTGCAATTACAACTCTACAGTCAGAACTGGCTTTTCCAATTCTGTACCCATATGGCTTTTCAGTAAAGTTATACTCTTGGGGTGGTGGTGGTGGGGAAATATCCCAGGAGTTTTGTTTGGTTAACACAGTGGGATGGATGACACCATGGTTAGTTTCCAAGAACATCCTGACCCATCACCACCAGCATCCCAGGTTACCGAACATTATTTATCCTAGCCTATCCTAAAAAACTCAGCAAAGGTATTACTTCCAGAAGGATGTATTCAAGGTACAGCTGACTCTGGTCTCAATTTTCTATACAAGAGAGTGATGCATAGGGTGGAATTCATGAAGTACAGATAGTCCACAACTTAACAACGATTTCATAATGGTTCAAAATTACAACAGCACTGAGAAAAGTGACTAACGACCCATCCTCAAAGTTATGACCATCACACAAAGTTATGTAATCATCTGATTGCACTTCAGACACTTGCTAACCAGCTTGTACATGTGAAAAATGGCCACATCACTGTTTTCAGTGCCCTTGTAATGTTAAATTATCACTAAATGATCTATAAAGCCTTAGTAAGGCCACATCTAGAGTACTGCATACAGTTTTGGTCACCACACTATAAAAAAGATGTTGAGACTCTAGAAAAAGTGCAGAGAAGAGCAACCAAGATGATTAGGGGACCGGAGGCTAAAACATATGAAGAATAGTTACAGGAACTGGGCTTGGCTAGTCTAGCGAAGAGAAGGACCAGGGGAGACATGATAGCAGTCTTCCAATATTTGAAGGGCTGCCACAGAGAGGAAGGATTCAAGCTATTCTCAAAGCACCTGTAAGCCAGACAAGGAATAATGGATAGAAACTGAACAAGGAGAGATTTAACCTAGAAATGAGAAACTTTCTGACAGGGAGAACAATCAACCAATGGAACAGAAGTTGCCCTCGGTAGTTGTGGGAGCGCCATCACTTGAGACTTTCAAGAAGAGATTGGACTCCCATTTGTCAGAAATGGTGTAGGGTCTCCTGCTTGGGCGGTGGGGTTGGACTAGATCCCTTCCAAGGTCCCTTCCAACTCTGTTAATCTGTTAAATCTATTAAAATGAACAGTTGTGAGTTGAAGGCTCCCTCTACTAAGTTTGATTGTGTGTCTTTTCTTCTGTCAGATCCATGCAAAACCACACAGTGTCGGCTCAAAGAAACATGTACGGTAAAGAATGGCAAAGCCTTGTGTGTCCCAACTTACAACGAGACCTGCTATGGTTGGGGAGAACCACACTATCACACCTTCGATGGTTTGGATGTGGACTTCCAAGGGACTTGCACATACACATTGGCCAAGTATTGTGGCAATGACACCAGACTGGTTCCATTTGTGGTGGATCACAAGAATGAAAACCGAGGCAGGCAGGATGTTTCTTTTGTGCGGCTGACCAATATCTATGTGTACGGATACAACATATCCATCCGCAGGAGGCATGTAGGCAAAATCTGGGTGAGTTCGGTTTTTTAAAAAATTATTATTATTTTTGCAGTGAAATTGAAGTAGCATCAGAACACAGCCCAGAGGAGCCCTTGGGATAGGCAGCCTCTATCAGATGAAGGTATTATTGTGACCTGCAGGCTGACAGTCCCTCCAGCAGCCGAATCAGATGAGGAGGGGGTGGCAGAGCCAGCCTCAAGGCAATCTGAGAGCTCCAAGGGGGAAGAGGGAATGGATCTGTCAGAGGTAGAGCGTGATGATCCAGGGTGGGATACCAAATAAACACAGTCACAAAAAACAGGTGAAGCCCCTTTTATTCCTCCACTTTGCTTCCAAGCTCCAAATATCCTTGACTGGAGACAAAAAACTCCCACACAAGCAGTTACAGGAAGGAGGAAATGTCGTTTAAATTATAAGGCAAGATAAGGGTTGGAGGATGTCCACAGATAACTCACACTGGGAAGGCCGCCAAACTCAGAGAGGAACATTAAAGTAGATATATTTCCACGCTTTGTTTCCAGCACTCGCCCATACACATGTCCGTCCTCTTATCCAGTTGTCACAGCTGCAGCCCATGAAGAGGATCAAGGCCCTCTCCTCCTGAGTAGACCACGTCTGTCCCTTGTCCTCTCCTCCCTGTGTGCCCTAGAATGGAGAGGGGACAGGCCTGGGTCCTCCTCTGACTGCTCAGCCAGCCTCTGCACTTCCCCAGCCTCCTCCACAACCTCTGGAGCCTCATTTCCACTCCCTGTCGGCTGTTCCTCCTCTCTCTCAGAGTCGGTCTCTACCAGGGGCATGACATAGAGACCAAGGCAGAGCCTGAGCCATCTGTCAGCCCTTAGATGGAGAGTCAACAGTCTCCAGATCTGGAGGTGGCTGATGAGGAAGAGGAGGAACAGCTGGGTCCAGTGCCTGACACGTGGATGCACAGAAGGCAGAGGAGAGAAGAGCAGTGGAAATCTATGAGCCGATTCTTGGGATGGAAGAGCCATTGCTGCTAGAGAAGTCTCACCCTAGCTGTGGAGATAAAAGGCAGGGGAAGGAGATGAATAGGTGTGGTAGACAATTCATCTTCCTGCTGTGAGAGAGAGAAATTTTTTGCCATGGCTGCTGGCACTCCTAATAAAGGGAACATTAGTTTAACTACAGAGGGTTCGTCGTGTTTGGGAGCCGGGTCAGAAGAGATACTGTGCAAAAAGTAAGCCTGGTTACAATAGAAACTAACAAAGATAGACAGGGTCCAAAAAACCAATTCCCCTCTCCCCCGTTGTTATGCTTATAACAGGTAATCCTCGGTTTACAACTGCAATTGAGCCCACATTTTCTGTTATGAAGTGAGACATTTGTTAAATTGAGCTTTGCCCCCTTCTATGACCTTCCTTGCTTCAGTTCTTCAGCGAATCCCTGCCAGCTGATAAGTAGATAATCCGGATGTGAAGTGAATCTGGCTTCCCCATGGACTTTGCTGGTTAGAAGGTTGCAAAGGGGGATGCCATGACCTTGGGACACAGCAGCGGTCATAAATACGAACCAGTGGCCAAGCATCTGAATTTTGATCAAGTGACCATGGGGATACTGCAATGGTCATAACTGTGAAAAATGATCATCAATCATGTTTTTCGGGGCCATTGAATGGTCATTAAATGAACTGTTGAAAGTCGAGGATGTTGAGACTCTAGAAAAAGTGCAGAGAAGAGCAACCAGGATGATTAGGGGACCGGAGGCTAAAACATACGAAGAACGGTTGCAGGAACTGGGCTTGTCTAGTCTAGTGAAGAGAAGGACCAGGGAGACAGGATAGCAGTCTTCCAATATTTGAGGGGCTGCCACAGGGAGGAAGGGGTCAAGCTATTTTCTGAAACACCCGAAGGCCAGACAAAGAATAATGGATGGAAACTGAACAAGGAGAGATTAAACCTGGAAACAAGGAGAAACTGACAGGGAGGACAATCAACCAATGGAACAGTTTGCCCTCGGAAATTTGGGAGCGCCATCACTTGAGACTTTCAAGAACAGATTGGACTGCCATTTGTCAGAAATGGTGTAGGGTCTCCTGCTTGAGTTGGGGGTTGGACTAGATGACCTATAAGGTCCCTTCCAACTCTGATTATCTGTTATCTGACTACCTGTAATTATTATTCCCCTCAAACCACATGAAATTGTTTTAAAAGTCAATCTCCCTTGGATCGAGTTTATCTTCTGAGGACACGAACCCTTCTACGCTGTTTTCTTGGCAGTGATAAAGAAGTGGTTTGCTAGCTTCTCTCGGGATGTTCTCCTGACTTTCCATCGTCTAGTCCTGGAGTTTTAGCGTAGTCTCCCATCCCGATACGACCCATGTCCAGCCCTGCTCAGCTTTTCTTTTTTTAAGATTTGCTAAGCTTGGCCTGTTCTGGCACCTGATATGCAAAGCCAGTCCAAAAATGTGACTTGGTCATCACATTCTGAATGCAAAACCAGGCCAGTGCAAGGTGACCTACATTCTCTCTGACAAATGCATGCGGCAGAGGCAGCATAATTCACTGAAGCAAAAAAAAGGGCAGCACTGCACTCTTTGCTTTGATGAGGCCGTTGTGGGGGCCTTGAAGCTTCCCCATGGCAAACACCAAAGCCAGAAGAGGTTTTGGCCAAACTAAATGGCCTTCTAACTTGTTTCTGGATCTGTTTGTATGCTTTTTTTAGAAGGCACCCTGAAAATTAATCCTAACAGTGGTGGGATTCAAAAATTTTTACTACCAGTTCTGTGGGCATGGCTTGATGGGCATGGCTTGGTGGGTGTGGCAGGGGAAGGGTACTGCAAAATCCCCCTCCCCTCCCCACCCCACTAACCTGCTTTCCAGCTCCATTCTCCTGTGTAGGGCAACAAAAGAAGACCCAGCCGATCAGCTGGGAGGCAGAGACTAGATGGGGGCGGGGCCCGTCAGAGGCGGTATTTGCCAGTTCTCCGAACTACTCAAAATTTCTGCTACTGGTTCTCCAGAACTGGTTAGAACCTGCTAAATACCACCTCTGAGCTGAAGCATCCCAGGATCAGGTAATTATGATTTGCAACCTTCCAGGCTGGCTTCCAACAAGCAAAGTGACGAGGGAAGCCAGATGTGCTTAACAATTGTATCATTCACTTAATAATAGGGATTCCCTTAACAACGGTGGCCAAAAGGTCATACAATCGTGCACAATGACGTAACAACCGCCTTGCTTTAGCAACAGAAATTCTGATCCCAAGTGCAGTTGTAAGTTGAGGACTGCTTGTAGGTAGTTTTGTTAGCCCCCATAATTTAGGACTCCAGGCGGTTCAAATGAATACAGGTTTATCATACGCTAAAACTTCCTACAAAAATCTGAACCACTAATGGTCACAGCAAATTAGCAGCAGGAAAGGGTCAACGGAATTCGAGGTGGGCTGGCTTCTCTTGTGGGCACGAGATTGGAGAC
Source organism: Pseudonaja textilis (assembly GCF_900518735.1). Next base: position 57,880 of record NW_020769327.1, on the reverse strand, counting down.
TGATGATGCATTTGACCCCTCCCTTGGGCTCAACCTGGTCGTCTCGCAAGATTTATTTCATGTACACGTATACATCTGACTGTGTTGTTTCTCTGTGTCATATAATATATGTGGATATATACATAATTTTGTATTCATTTCTTTATTTATTTTGTCATGTATATGTCATGTATATTGGAGGTGCTGATTCTTCGATAGCTGTAGACAACAAAATTTCATTTTAATGTATGCCGATTAGTATTCAAAGTGACAATAAAGTTATTCTATTCTATTCTATTCTA
>NW_020769327.1:44047-57589 GCF_900518735.1 Pseudonaja textilis | reverse complement strand
TCTATTCTATTCTATTCTATTCTATTCTATTCTATTCTATTCTATTCCAATTCTATTCCATTTCATTCCATTCCATTCTATTTCTATTCTATTCTATTCTGATCTGTTCTGTTCTATTCCTATTCCTATTCCTATTCCTATTCCTATTCCTATTCTGTTCTGTTCTGTTCTATTCCATTCCATTCCATTCCATTCCACTCCACTCTATTCTATTCTTTCTGTATCTCCTACACCTGTGTCCATATATTACATATGTATATATGTGTTTGAAAACACAGCTGAATGGGGTCATCACAAACCTGCCTGTGACCCTGGAGGATGGGAAAATCCACCTTTTCCGGAGTGGCGTGAACGCCATCCTGCAAACCGACTTTGGACTGGTGGTATCTTTTGACGGGGCATCCATCTTATCCATCACCCTCTCCAGCAGCTACTATGGCTCCATCTGTGGCCTCTGTGGGAATTTCAACCAAAACCCAAAGGATGACATGGTAACAGCTTCAGGGAAGAAGGTGAGTTCTGCAGTGGAGTGGGCCGCAAGTTGGCAAGTGAAGGACCGCGATCCGTTCTGCTGGCATTACTGCAAGGGCAAATGCCCCACCTGTGAGGAGAGCAAGAAGCAACTCTTCGGAAGCGACCAATTCTGTGGGCTCATCACCAAGTTGGATGGGGGTCCCTTCCAGAAATGCCACCCCCAGTTAAACCCTGACAACTTTTTTGACAACTGCATTTATGACGTCTGTCTTAGTGGGGGCGCCAGGAGCATCCTATGCAAATCTCTAGAGGCTTATGCAACTCAGTGCCGCCAGGAGGGTGTGATCCTTACAGACTGGAGAACACAAAGCAATTGTGGTGAGTACAAGTTCTCGGGATGCCATGAGGGAAAATCAAGCCCTCATGTTTCCCTCCTCCTTCTGGAAAGGATGGGCTTATTTATTGGATGGGGAGCACACCCAGGGGTGGGATTCAAATTTTTTAACAACCGGTTCTGTGGGCGTGGCTTAGGTAGAGGGTGTGGCTTGGTGGTCATGTGACTGGGTGGACATGGCTTGGTGGTCATGTTATTGGCTGGACGTGGCCAACTCAATATCACTCACATCGAGGCACGCATCTCCTCGCCTGGCCTCTCATGACTGTGGGGATGCTGCAACAGTCGTAAGTGCGAAAAAGGGTCATAAGTCACTTTTTTCAGTGCCATTGTAACTTTGAATGGTCACTCCACAAAGTACCAGCAAAGGAGGGGAAAAAAAACTCCAGAGAAGTTCCAGAGAGAGGCAGTCTAGTCCTGCCAAGAATGTAATAAGGGTTAACGGAGAGGCAGTTTCTGTAAGCAACACCAGAATGTTTCCTTCTTGCCTTCCTTACAGGATTAGGCCAGTAATTTCTTCTAACAACCAGTTCTCCATACTGCTTAGAATATTAACAACCAGTTCTAGAGAATAGGTGCGAACCTGTAGAATCCCACCCCTGAGCACACCCCTTTGCAGCCAATGAATTGCTGACACACTAGTCCCAAAGGTGCTTTTTTTTTTTCAAGAGGCAACTGGACTTTTCTGGTTTTTCTTTGAAGACGTTTTGCTTCTCATCCAAGAAGCTTCTTCAGAGCTGAAGAAGCTGCTTGGATGAGAAGCAAAACGTCTTGAAAAAAAGCAAGAAAAGTCCAGTTGCTGCTTGAAAAAAGCACCTTGGGGACAGCCATGAGCTGAGAATCTCCATGACATTTGCTGAAACACCTGTGGAAATGTAGCATCATAAAGGTAGGGAAGTCCAAATTTACACACCAAGGCTAATTTTGAAACTCTTGTCAGCCCATTCAACAGGAAGTAAGAGTCTTCCTGGGGTTTCTTTAAAAAAAAGTGACTGAAGAGAACAGAATAAAGCTATAAAATTATCAGCAATTGGCAGGAGTCTGACTAGAATCCAGTTTATCATTCAACTAGTTAAGCAAAGGCTTTCTTTAGTCAGATCTCTGGGGAAAGAGAGAAGCTGGTTGTTCTCTTTACTGGTATAGATAAAATATCAGGTGGCCTCAATATGAACAATATGTGAGATAATGTGTAATATAAGAACCAGGTGGTCTAGTGGTTAAGGCATCAGGCTAGAAACCAGGAGATGTGGGTAGAATCCCACCCCTGTTCTAGTCTCATCATAAACTTGAAAATGACTGGATGACTTCGGGCCAATCACCAGGAGTCTGTGAGTTCTAGTCCTGCCTTTGGCGTGGAAACTGACTGGATGACTTTGAGTCACTCTCTTTTGGCCCAACCTTCAGGGTTGTTGTTATGGGGAAAATAGGAGGGAGGAGTATTAAGCCTTCACTACTTTGAGATTTTTAATGAAAATAAATTATTAAAATGTATAAAAAATAATAAAGGCAGGTTAAAAAAGGGGGGAAGAAGAGAGGAGAGGAGATGAAAAAAGGGAAGGGAAAGGGAAAGGGAAAAGGAAAGAGAAAAGGAAAAGGAAAGGGAAAAGGACAGGATAGTGAAGGGAAGGGAAAGGAAAGGAAAGGAAAGGAAAGGAAAGGAAAAGTAAACATAAGAGCAGGTTGATAAAGTTAACTACTCAACTCTCACTGGTGGCCTTGGCATTCTGTCTGTTCAACTTACTGAGAAGTCCTTGCTCTGTTCCTTCTTTCCAGCTTTGCTCTGTCCTGAGAACAGCCACTACGAGGCCTGTGGAAGCGCCTGCCCAAACACCTGCTCTGAGCGATTGGCTTCTGCATCTTGCAAGATGCCCTGTGTGGAAACCTGCCAATGCAACGAGGGCTACGTGCTCAGTGTAGATCGATGTGTCCCCGTGGGAAGCTGTGGCTGTACCTACAATGGCCGCTATTACAAACCGGAGCAGGAATTCTGGGGGGATGAGAGCTGCACCTCTCGCTGCAGGTGTGACCCCAAGATGGGCATGGTGGTGTGTGCGCCCGCCAGCTGCAAGGCTAACGAAATATGCAGAATAGACAACGGCGTCCAAGATTGCCAGGCTATCAGCTTTGCCACATGCACGGTAGTGGGGAATCATCACTATGCCACTTTTGATGGGCAGAAACATGACTTTACTGGCACTTGCCTCTACCAGCTGGTTGGCTTCTGTGCCAAGGATCCCGCTCTTACCCCATTCACCATCAAGATCCAGAACAGCCAAGGCAGGAAGATCTTACCATTCTCTTCTGTTATGATCTTGGAAGTCTATAACAGGAACATTACCATCAGCCAGGAGCATCCTGATACAATCCAGGTAGGAGGCTAGGCTAATACAGGTTGTCCTCAACTTACAACCATTGGTTTAGTGACTGTTCAAATTTACAACATCACTGAAAAATATTATCATACATATGACCCTTGTAGCAATATCCTGACAGTCTGTGATCAAAATTCGGGCACTGGGCAACGAGATAATCTTTACAACAGTTGCAGCTTCCCAAGGTCACTGAACTGTGGTAGCACAGTGGTTAGAATGTAATATTGCAGGTAAACTCTGCCAACTGCCTGTAGTTTGATCCAAGGTTGACTCAGCCCTCCATCCTTCCGAGGTCGGTAAAATGAGGACCCAGATTGTTGGGGCCAGTATGCTGACTCTGTACATCAAGCTTAGTGAAGCACCGTGAAGCGGTATATAAGTCTAAGTGCTATTGCTCTACAGTCACCATTTTTGATCTTCCCAACTGGCAATGGTGGAAGCTGGATTCACTTAATGGCCACATAATTCGCTTAACAATTGCAGTGATTCATTTAACAATCTGGCAAAAAGTTGTAAAATTGAGCATCACTTAACTATTGGCTGGCTTAGCAGCAGAAACTCTGGTCTCAGTTATGAATGTAAGTCAAGGACTACCTGTAATACTATATCAGTTTGTCCTAAAGGAGTATTGGAGTGAGTGTTTTAATGGCACATCTTATCCTGTATAAGGATGTTATGGACTGGAGCTTCTCTTAAATATGGTCTACCTTGTTTCCTCCTGGGTGATGATCTTTGTTTTCCATTTTGACAATATTCTCTCTTTTTCTGTAGGTGGATGGAGTATTAGTGGACTTGCCCTTCTACTATGAAGACAAGATCCAGGCTTACCTTAGTGGAAATCATCTCTTTATCAAGACTCAGTTTGACCTCTCCATGATCTTCAGTTGGAATAGACTAGTCCGCATCACGGTTCCTGGCAGCTATCTCAATGCGATTTGTGGTCTCTGTGGTAACAGTGGTCAAAAACCTGGTAAAGAGTTGATCATGAAGAATGGGGCCCCAGCAGCCAATTTTATCCAGTTTGCCGACAGCTGGAAAGAAGGAGAAAGCCTTGGTTGTGTGAATGGGTGCACCAGCAACTGCCCAGGCTGTAGTGAAAAAGAGAAACAGATCTACAAGAAGGATGGCTACTGTGGGGTCCTCTCCAGAAAAGACGGACCCTTCAGGCATTGCCACAAAGTCATCGATCCAACTCTTTACCTTGATTCTTGTGTCTTGGATACCTGTCTGTACAAAGGCTACCAGAGCATCTTGTGCAGTGCCATTGCAGCCTACGTAACGGTGTGCCAAGCAGTGGGCATCCAGATTGACCAGTGGCGTTTGGCCTCCTTTTGCAGTAAGTATTAGAGCAGTATTTTTCAACCTTGGCCACTTTAAGACTTGTGGACTTCAACTGCCAGAGTTTCCCAGCCAGACCAAGATTGAGAAATATGGTATAAGAGAAGAGTTTGCAAGGGAAGGTCAAAGAAAGAAGCTAACAAACAATTCTTCTCAAACCAAACTATATTTGATATGTTTAAAGTGTAATTTTGATATTTTTTAAAAAATGAATATAACATCAGCTAGAGGGGGAATTTACCATTGGGTGTAAGGTGGCTTTATCCTTTCCTCCAGTGCTCTGATACTTGTAAAGAAATTTCCCTCTTTGAAGGTGTTATTTGAGAAGAAGGGAGGGAGCATTATTTATTTAACCATTTTGGTCTGCTTTTCGTTAAAAGTAATCCCAAAGCAATGTACAATGAATCAACCCAACAAATCCTTTTGTTTAATGTTCTTTCTATTACAAAGAAGTGAAGTATAAATATACATATAACATTAGCTGTATTTTGGGATGCCTGGGAAGGTGTTTGTTTGTTTGTTTGTTTTGATGATCACTACTATCATTATTTGTGTTTTTTAGGGGGTGGGGGGGTGTTTGGGGATTGTCATGTGTGTGTGCATGTTGAGTCTGGTCTCTGGATGTTATGTGAATTTTGTTGTATGCATACTGTGTGTATACATACAATGACAATAAAGAATTCAAATTCGAAAAATTCAAATCACAGCAATAACACAGACAATTGTACTGTCTTTTGGCTGGTCAAGAAAGAACTTGTAGGACTGTCTAGATCAGGGCTGTCAAACTCCAACTCCATGGGCTGGGATGCATCACGTGCTGGCCACACCCACGCCTGGTTTAGCGAAGGGGGGAAAAGTCCCGATATGTCACGTGATGACACCGTGACAACGTGAGTTTGACACCCCTGGTCTAGATCTTCAATGGAGGCAGAGACATGCATGACACGGGTCAAAATCTTCAAAAGCTGAGCCATGGCATCATAACTGAAGCCCCACCTCTTTTGGCACAAAAGAGGAGGGGCTTCAAATCTCAATAGTACGCTTGCATCTTGCAGCTCTTGAGTCATAGGATCATAAAATTATAGGGCTGGAAGAGACCTTAGCGGTCTTCTAATCCAAATTCCTGCCCAAAGCAGAAGTCCTAATACCATCCCTAACAAGTGGTGTCCAATGTTTTCTTGAAAACCTTCTCCCATGGAGCAATACCAATAGCACTTAGACTTATATACCGCTTCACAGTGCTTTACAGCCCTCTCTAAGCGGTTTACAGAGTCAGCCTATTGCCCCTAACAATCTGGCTCCTCATTTTACCGACCTCGGAAGGACGGAAGTCTGAGTCAACCTTGAATCTGGTGAGATTCAAACTGCCAAACTACTGGCAGTCAGCAGAAGTGGCCTGCAATAATACATTCTAACTACTGTGCCACCACGACTCAACACCCAGTTCCTCCCCACGCCCAGAGACCGAAGCAAAGTATCAACCAAAACAGCTTTGCAAAGCAACATGGCCTTCTCACTTCTACGCACAGGTAGGAGATGAATATGGTCCCACCCACCATCAAATAGTCAAAGTGCCCTCTGCAGCTCTGCGGTTCTCAGGCGGCTGCCAACTTGAGGGAGAAGCAATGGTTCAACATTAGCCCTGCTTAATATAACCGAGAGCGTGAGATGCTTTGCACAGGTTTGGCAAAAATCCCGCAAGCTGTCAGGCTCAGGAGTCCTTCTTCCAAAGTCAACACGGATCCTATTACATGAAGGGAGATTCTGATTTTGTTTCAGTTGCTATTTATAAGCTGATTTCACACACCGCGCCAAGCTGTGATGAAGTTGGCTCACTTTGGACTTCCCGCCTTATGCGGGTCCATATATGGTTTGTAAATCGTGAATTGTGGCTTAGTTTAACATTGCATTATTGGAACTAGGAATGAAGGTTTGGGAGGTACATTAGCAGTCCACCCTCCAATACCCCTTGCCCAATGCAGAATCCACTATCAGCAAGACGGAGGCCGCCATCTTTCAAAATAGTTTGTTCCATAGGTGAGGAGCTCTTTATGGAATGTTTACTGATGTTCAACTGGAATTGAAGCTTCTTCAGCTCTGACAGGATAGTGGGGACTGGAAGGATAAACCTCCAAGTGTTTCAATGACCCCCTAAAAGGATGCAAATGACCAGCTGTCTGCAGAGAACATAAATCCTTCCATTCCCCACTACCATCCAGTCAGAGCTGAAGAAACTTCTTGATTGAGAAGAAAAAATTAAAAACCAAGTCCAGCTGCCTCCTGAAAAAAGCACCTTTTGGTAAACAAACCATAGTTAAACAAACCATATGTGATCGCTATCTTAATATTCAATTGGTTCTTTCAGGTCCTTCCTGCCCCCGCAATTCTCACTACGAACTCTGCGGAGATGGCTGCCCTGTGACCTGTCATGGCCTCTCAGCCCCCGATGGATGTGAGACGTCCTGCAAAGAAGGCTGCTACTGCAACACTGGATTTGTCCTGAGTGGAGATGAGTGTGTGCCAATCGGAGAATGTGGTTGTCTGTACCAGGGCAGGTATTACAAAAAGGGTGGTGAATTTTACCCCAGTGCCTCTTGCCAAGACAAATGTCGTTGTGGAGAAAATGGTGCCGTAGAATGTCGGAAGGTCTCCTGCGGGCCTCAGCAGGAATGCAGGATTGAGAATGGGAAGCAAGCTTGTCACCCTCGTGCCTATGGCAAATGCAGCGTGACCGGTGGAAGCCACTACCTCACTTTGGATGGAGAGAGCTTCAACTTTCTGGGGTCTTGTTCTTACACTTTGGTTGAAGTCTGCGGAAAGGATCCTGAACTGGCTCATTTCTCTGTGGTGGTGGAGAACGAGAGCAATCGGGGAGGCAAAGTCGTGTCAAAGACGGTTGTCATCACTCTTCGAGGTTACGTCATCAGACTTGTGAGAGGAACAACTTGGCAAGTTGAGGTAGGTCCTGTGTTCTGCCCAGTGGTGCATTTCCTCCTGCTTATGTCCGGACAAACTCTTTTGGTAGTTTCCTGCCACATTTCCTACTTCTTCAAACAAACTAGCCCAAACTAGTGCAGTGGTTAGAATGCAGTATTGCAAGCTCATTCTGCCGACAGCCAGCAGTTCGATCCTGACCGGCTCAAGGTTAACTCAACCTTCCATCCTTCTGAGGTGGGTAAAATGAGGACCCAAATTGTTGGGGGAAATAAGCTAATAATCACGCAGAGAGGGCTGTAAAGCACTATGAAGCGGTATATAAGTCTAAGCGCTATGGCTAAACTGGGAGGATGCTGTTGCACATGTCCAGCAGGTCTAATTGCTTACACTTAGATGATGCTTTGCTTCTGACATCAGTTCTTTCCCTGGTGTAAAGTATTAGTAATGAATCCAAGAAGGTTGAGTGAGCAACCTCATAAGAAACATCCATTGCTGAAATAGTCAGTCTCTCTCAAATTTGGAACTCCCTCCTGACTTCTAAAGGTGTGTTTATCTAGCATCGATAGCATGCACCTTGTGGTTCTAGCAATTTCAATTTCCCACAGTTCCACATAACGATACTGATACTAGGAGAGGATTCCCATGCTATTCATCATCAATGGATGTTGATTTTAGCTGTTCGTGTAGCCCATTCATCAGATTTCAAGACTTGCACGCAGATTAGTAGAGTCTGTCTCCCCCTTCTGTCAGTTTCTCTTTTCTACCTACTTGCTGTTTGGCTAGGAAGTCCGTTGTGCTTCTTGGAATCAGAGATTTCAAGGTCATTTCCATGCTGGAGATTTATAGCATCTTCTAAAGTCATCCAACCTTAGTTGTGCCCAAATAACAGTAAAGCAGGCAGGCTCTATATCACTTCGGTGATGGCTGAGTGATACTCTGACGAGGCTGTAAATGAATGGTGCAGAAACTACTCGAGTTGTATGAAAGAGTGCAAACCAGAGCTGAGTACAAACGGCCTTTCTAAATTCTGCAAAGCAACTTGAGGACAGCAATATAAGAGAGACGGGTTCTTTACATTCCTCCAGGGTGAGATTCCCCGCTTCGTGAAGGAAATTGCACTGCTGGAAAAAAAAAATAACTTCAAATGGGAGGAGCACTCCTGCCATGTCTTTCTTTGAGACTAAAACATTGTTGGGATGCTGGAGAGAGGATTGTACAGTGAAGGGCAAAATAGTCACACACATATGCCAGGGTTATCTCATAGCCAATTAAATGCGGGGATACAATCCTTCACCCACCACAGTTTCAGTAAAATGCTCTTTTTCTCTGGGGGAAAAAAAATAAATCTAAAACCAATTCTCCTTCCTTGAACAAAATTAGAACTTTGAGGGAAGCGGGGGAAAAATCAGGATATTTTTCTGAGGCTGACACTAATGAAAAGACGTTATTTGCTCTTGGAAGCTAGTTTGGTTGTGCTTTTCTTCCCCCTGGGAAGATGTGAAGGTGGGTTGTGTCTATCTATTCAAGAGAGCCACTTTGGCGTAGTGGTTAAGGTGTCCTCCTAGAAACCGGGAGACAGTGAGTTCTAGTCCCAATTTAGGCATGAAATCTGGTCTGGGTGACTTTGGGCCAGTCCCATCTGTGTCCCAATCCAATCCATTCCACAGGGTTGTTGTGGGAACATAGCAGTGGTAGGATTCAAAAAATAAATAAATACTACCAGTTCTGTAGGCATGGCTTGGTTGGCTTGGCAAGGAAAGGATACTATAAAATCTCCATTCCTTCCCCACCCCACTAACCTGCTTTCCAGCTCCGTTCTCCTGTGCAGGGCAACAGAAAAAGACCCAGCCAATCAGCTGGGACTAGGGAGGCAGAGAATAGATGGGGGTGGAGCCAGTCAGAGGTGATATTTGCCAGTTCTCCAAACTACTCAAAATTTCCCCTACTGATTCTCCAGAACTGGTCAGAACCTGCTGAATATCACCTCTAGAATACAGGAGGTGTATTAAATATGTTCACCACTTTGAGTTACTAATGAAAGTAATAAAGGTGGAAGAAAGACACTCTAATATATGCGAAATCTTCATGTCAGTTAAATCTCCCATGGATTTTTTTTCCTCTTTCTGCACAGGTGAATGAAGAAGGCTATACCCTGCCACTCGTGATAAAGAGAAGGTCAATTTTAATCCATCAAGAGGGGAAGAACGTTGTGGTCCAGACCAACTTTGGTTTCAAAGTTCTCTACGATTCTTCCCAATTCATCCTTGTGATTATCCCTAGCACATACCAAGGACAGGTGTGTGGCTTGTGTGGCAACTTCAACGGGGAGAGACGAGACGAATTCCAACTGCCTGATGGAACCGGCACTTCCAACGTGACCACGTTTGGGGCCTCCTGGAAAGTGTCAGCGGGAGGCCTCCCTTGTTCCGATGACTGCAAGCAGAACTGCCACTCCTGCAATGCTGCTGAGGTCACGTTGCTTCAGCTGGCGAGTCCTTGCAGGCTGATCAAGGCCTTCTCAGGCCCTTTCGAAGCCTGCCATCTCCTGGTGGAGCCCGAAGACTATTTTAATCTCTGCCTGTACGAAATGTGTGCTGCTCGCGGAGACCAAGAAGCTCTCTGCCGAAGTCTGCAGGCCTACGTAGCTGTGTGTCAAGCGGCTGGAGCCACTATCAAGAGCTGGAGGACAGCCGCCTTGTGCCGTGAGTTGAGAAATGGATCTGCTTCTGTTATGCTCAACCACTGCTCTAGACCTGTTTAGGATCCTGTTACTCCTTTGCTTATATCTCTCGTTCCCCCATTTATCCTGAATATCTCTAGAACAGGGATGTCAAACTTAAGGCCCAGGGGCCGGATCTGGGCTACGGGGTACTTAGATCTGGCCCACAGGGCCGTCCTGGAATCAGTGGAGGACCAGCCCGCAGTGCTTCTGTCTGTGAAAACGGGCTCCCAAGCTCCATTTTTGGCTACCACAGCCTCCTGCAATCCGCTGCCAGCAAAAACGGAGCTCGGGAGGGCAGCCATCCCGAAGCTCCATTTTCTCTGGCAGAGGGTTACAGGAGGCCATCCAGTGGTGGGATTCAATTTTTTTTTTACTACCGGTTCTGTGGGTGTGGCTTGGTGGCATGGCTTGGTGGCTTGGCAGCGGAAGGATACTGCAAAATCCCCATTCCCTCCCCACTCCTGTGGGAAGGTTACTGCAAAATCCCTTTCCCTCCCCACCCCACTAACCTGCTTTCCAGCTCCGCCTGTGCAGGGCAATAGAAAAAGACCCAGCCAATCAGCTGGGACTAGGGAGGCAGAGGATAGATGGGGGCGGGACCAGTCAGAGGCGGTATTTTCTAGTTCTCCGAACTACTCAAAATTTTCGCTACTGGTTCTCCAGAACTGGTCAGAACCTGCTGAATGCCACCTCAGAAGCCACCCCAGCTGAGACAGAGATCGGGAGCCCTTTTTCTCTGGCAGAGTGCTTGGGCCACCACAGGTGCCCCTGACACAAGTGACATCGAGCTGGCCATGCCCATCCTGGCCACGCCCATACCAGCCCCCAGAGGTCAAACACAACCCTGATGTGGCCCTCAAAATGAAACCAAGTTTGACACCCCTGCTCTAGAAGTTAGAGTGTTGCTCTCAAATTCAGGAAGCTCAGATTGAATCCCATTTCAGCCGTAACATGGAACCATCCCTTCACCTAAACTACCCTTGGGTGCTCAACTTATGACCATTTACTTAACGACTGTTACTACGGCATTGAAGGAAGTGACTTATGATTGGTCCTCACACTTACAGCTGTGGCAGCATCATCCCCTCGCTCACATGATCAAAATTCTAGCGCTTGGCACCCAGCAAGTGTTTACAATGGTTGCAGAATCTTGGGTCATGTAATTGCCGCTTGCAATTTTCAGGAGGAGCGATGGGGGGTAGAGATTTCCTACAAGCAAAGCCAATAGAGGAAACCAGATTTGCCTGTAATGCTTGCATCAGTTGCTCAACAAACATGGCAAAAAAAGTCATAACATTGGACATGACTCACATAACAACCCCATCACTTAGCAAAAGAAATTTTGATCCCAGTTATGGTCATAAGTCAAGGATTATCTTTAGAAAAATTAAATGGGGTAGGAGAGGAAAACTATACAGGCAGCCCTGAGACTAATTTTGAAGAGGCGCTTCAATAGAAGATGGCTTGATGCAACTCTATAAACTATAAATTTTATTTATTTCTGTTATTTATTCATTTGAACCTTTAAATAGCCATCTACCTTGTGTCAAACTCTGGGCAGGTCATAACCAAGAGATAACAACCATGTCTACCTACAATAAAAATATCATGAAATCCAAAATATTAAACCAAAAAAAAAAATGGCACTATAGCTAACATTTTTCTTGAAGCCCACAAGATGTTCATCTCACAAAACTTGCCTTATCCCAGGTCTTGAGTTCTTTTCAAAAGGTTAAAAGAGTTTAGCCTTAAAAGGATTTTGATGACATGTAAGTGTAGAAGTCAGTGAGCTCCTTTTTCTTATTTGTGACTTACTCTGTCTTCTCTGCCAGATTTATCTTATCTGGGATACGACCCGCTCAGCCCATGGCAGTCTAATTTATCTTTGCTTTTCACTTTTCTCTGATAGCATAAAGATAGCTTAGCTAACCACTATTTTAATATACCAAAGAGCCTCCTCATCGCCTGTTCATTTAGCACAAAAGAGGTAAACCTTTTTCTAACGCTTGTAAGCAGGGGTGGGCTGCTCTCGGTTCGCACTGGTTCAGGCAAACCGGATGTTAATTTTACATCTGATTAGCCAAACTGGTAGTTGCAACGACTGCCTGGCGCCACCCGCCCTGCCCCACCCCTCCCAGGAGTCTCCATACGGCCCATTTTGGATCTCAGGTATAATTGTACGTGCAGAGACTCAGGGAGGGTGAAAAACGGGCCACCTGGAGTCTAGGGCTAGGCCACACCCACCATGGCCACGCCCACCCAGCAACCGGGCAGAGAACCAGTGGCTACATTTTTTGAAGCCCACCCTGATAATATTTTCTCAATGATCGACTGGCATCTCGTGGTAGATGGAGAGGTAGCAAGCCTTTGATGTCATAGACTCAAGCTCAACTTCTGGTGATTACATGGACGAGTTATCATTTTCTTCCAAGACATTCCAATATGGACATCCATTATTATTATTATTATTATTATTATTATTATTATTATTATTATTATTCACAAAAAATGACAGTGTACACAGCAAATGAGATACCTATGCTGGGGTATCATTATTATTATTATTATTATTATTATTGACGCTCTCTTCTTTCTTCTTACATGAAAAAGCATCTCTTATTAAAGATAGAGTCTGACCTCCTGCAGAGAGTTTTGAAATTAGGCGTAGGATCTCATTTAAATTAGTCAATTTGCCCATAATAGATCATGGCAATGTAGATGTTCAGCCCCTATTACACATGCAATTAAGCCATCTCTTTCCTCAAAGCATGAAAATCATGGACACTTTCTATCAAAGTTCTCTAATTCTGCTTTCCTTCTTTCCTCAGCCTTAATTTGCCCACATAACAGCCACTACGAGCTGTGTACCAGATCCTGTGATTTTACCTGTGCTGGTCTATCTTCTCCCATTCAGTGTACTGAGAAATGCTTTGAAGGCTGCCAGTGCAATGGTGGCTATGTTTCTGATGGGGAAAAGTGCATATCCATGGATAAGTGTGGCTGTGTACATGATGGACGCTACATGAAGGTTGGTACCAGAATTGTTCTTAGCTGTTTCATGAATGTGCAGACTTATAGTGTATATAGGGAGGCAGGAAATGTTGTGGGACCCATTCCCTAGGGAGATACACCTGGTGGGACCCAGAAGAAGGGCCTTCTCCATGGTGGATCTCTCTCTCTGGAACATCATCCCCACAGAGATTAAAATGGCCCCCACTCTATCACTCTTCCGGAAGGCACTGAAGAAGACCTGGTTCTGCCAGAAGGCCTGGGGAACCCAGAGAGGGATGGAGCCCATTAATTGG
>NW_020769327.1:3941-44037 GCF_900518735.1 Pseudonaja textilis | reverse complement strand
TAGGCCTTAAATATGCAAAAGTCCAATAATTAGATGGGCTTCTTTTCCCAACTGGAAATTGACACAGAGACTGTAACATTCTGGAGAGAAAAGGAGTGTGTATAACAGCAACCAGGACAAACTTTATAACATTCAAGTGATGGTTTGGAGGGGGGAGGAATGAAGAGGTTTGTCAGAAATGGTGTAGGGTCTCCTGCTTGGGTGGGGGGGGTTGGACTAGATGGCCTACAAGGCCCCTTCCAACTCTGTTAATCTGTAACTCTGTAACTCAGTGAATATAAATGGAGGAAGGATGCAGAAGAGCATGCGCTGAAAGCACTTTTAGATCAGGCGTGTCCAACCTTTGCAACTTTAAGACTTGTGCACTTCCGTTCCCAAAATTCCCCAGCCAGCTGTGTGGTTGGTTGTTAGACTGGCTGGGGAATTCTGGGAGTTGAAGTCCGCAAGTCTTAAAGTTGCAAAGGTTGGTCAACTCTGATTTGGATGGACATGCCATCGTTTTAAGGGTGTAAGTGTCAGGATTCCATCACTTAACCCCATTTAAATCATGAGTCTCGAGCCAAATTCCAAAACTTCAAAAGGATTTATTGGGAGTTAAAAGGTCTGGTGCTGCCTGGGTGTAGCCGACTCTGAGACACATCATTCATTGTCACACTTGACCCAGGTTTTCCCCCACCCCCTGGGTGTATCGTAATTCATATTCTCCAATGGGACACATCCATAGCCCAGAGTCATCAATCATGCTCTCCAATTAGAATTTTGTGTGGCAGAAATTTTGGTCACCTAGTTACTGTCTTTGAAAACATTTATGGAATGCAGTTTCGGTTCGCAAGCTGCCGCATTGCTCCCCCCCTCCCTTTCTGTTGGCAACTCTAAAAGGCCATAGAAATATTTTATGAGTTGACAGTAAGATTAAAATGTGAGCTTTTTCTATGTAAGGCAAAATCTCTGAGGTTTTAAAAGAATCCTTTCCAGGACATTGATGTTTATGAATTATATTTGTTTGGCCACCCTCTGCCATAGGCTGAAGAAATCATTCTCTCCAGGGATTGTTCAGAAAAATGCACCTGCCATGCGTCAGGTCAGCTCGCCTGCAATAAAACCAGCTGCCCCAAAGGGGAGGTTTGCGCCCTTCAAAATGGCCGACATGGTTGCTTCAAGCAGGAAGCGGAATGCCACCTCAGCTTAAAAGCGGAACTGACCACCTTTGATGGAGTCTCTGGGACCATACTTTACGACGGTGCCTATGTGATGGCCTCTCTCTGCGACGAAGGAGCCCAGATGTGGTTTCGGCTGGTGGTGGATTTCAGGAGCTGCAATGGTAAAATGAGCTCCGTTTCTGCCATCTACCTCTTCTTCCAAGAGGCGGTTCTTGCTGTCAACCAAGACAAGGAAGTTTGGGTAAGAAAGGCTGAGTTGGTGATTCTTGGTGCTGTAAACAAAGGCAACTTGTGGTGGAGTTAAACACCTTAATATAGTGTTTCTCAACCATGGCAGCTTTAAGATATGTGGACTTCAACTCCCAGAAATCCCCAGCCAGCCATGCTGGCTGGGGAATTCTGGGAGTTGAAGTCCACATACCTTTAAGTTGTCAAGGTTGAGAATCAATGCCTAACTGAATTTGGATTTCATCCCAATGTGTACACACTAACCTATTGCAGGTATTGCTCAACTTACAACCACTTGTTTAGCAACAGTTCAAAGTTGCAATGGCGCTGAGAAAAAAGTGACTTACAACCTCTAAGCATGCTTACAACCATTGCAACATCTCCATAGTCATTTGATTAAAATTCAGCTACTTGGAATCGATATGTAATGGCGATGGTTACAGGGCCCCATGATCACCATTCTTGACCGTCACAGCCAGCTACCTCCAGGCAAAATCAATGGGGGAAGCCGGATTTGCTTAACAACCACATGATTCACTTAACAACCAACATCAGAAAAAGGATCATAGAGAGAAATCAGGCACAAGTCGCTTAACAACCACTTTGCTTCACAATGGAAATTTTCTGCTCCCAATTGTGGTCATAAGTGGAGGACTACCAGTATTTATTTCATTTGATTAAATTATTTATACAGCCATGCATCTCACCACAGTGACTCCGGGTGGTGTACAAACATTAAAACCCTACATTTAAAAGAGTATTCCGTGGCACACTTGGTAAATGACACTTTCCAATCATAATATCTCCTTGAAGAAAAGAACAATCCTACTTCAAAAATAAGTATTTTCCACTGTTTTTTGTTTTGCTGCTCAGGGGAAGTCTTGCTTTAGAGAAAGCACTAGAGACTTTGCCTTGTTGTGAAGAAAGTCCACTCAATCTCTGCCTGTAAATTTGATGGAAAATTCTGGAAGGTCTGATTGTATACAGTTCTAGCTTGGGTTACCCTCAATTATTATTATTTTTTTTTTGAGGGGGGGAATTTTGATGGCACACTTTGTTTTAAAACTGCATTATGCCTATTATAGGACTAATATATCATTTTGTGTTATTTCCTGTCACAAAACAGCCTTCATATTCAGAGGGGTTCTGAAGGTGACAGAAAGGGAATCTGTGGGATCATAACCACCCCATCCCTGAGTTAAACCTTCCTTTAAATTCTCCACTAAATATTAACAGAAATGGTCCAACTGGGAATTCAGTGTGTTGGTTGAGTGTTAACAAAGAAAAATGAATGAAATCTTCTGTATTTTCAGATGAAAATTCACACAGGGAAGCCATTTTTAATTTCATACAATTAATGTCTTTCTTTCCACTCCTTTTTTCCCCACTCTCTTATACCTCTAAAACAAGCACAAGGGCAATTCTGGCTAATTTGTCTATAAACCACTCTAATTATTAGACCATTTCTCCCAGTTTTGAACTCTGACCCTCCTTCGAAGATGTAGCATTTCAAGAAACTTAACATATTCCCCGGTCACTTTCTGTTCAGGTGAATGGACAACAGGTGAAACTTCCAGCTTCCCTTTTTAAAAGTGTGTTTGTGAGCATCTCTGAAAATGTTGTCACCATTAGACATGGGACGGCTCTTCAGGTGCTCTTTGACCTCAAAGGAGAAGTGGCCGTGAAGGTCAAAGACAGCCTGGCAGGCAAGCTGTGTGGATCCTGCAGAAATTTCAATGGTGACCTCTCTGATGACCTTACGCTACCCAATGGTCAAGTTGTAGGGGACATGTCTGTGGTGATCAATGCATGGAAGGCCAGAGACTTCATGGACTGGTAAGTTAATGCTTTAGTCATTTATTCACTGATTTAGGAGTGCACAGCTGGAGTGTTGTTGTTTATTTCTTGTCCAGAACCGTGTTCCCATTGGGACAATCTTTTAAGAATCCATGCTGTTGGTGGATAGAACGAAAAACAGAGGTTGAAGTAGACAAAGTGAAACATGAAAAGAGGGAGCTATTTGTCTCTCTTTGGGCCAATCTTTTTCTTTCTTTCCCCCCCCCCCCCCCCCCGCTTGCCCCATCCAGTAGCTGTCAGATTCTTCCTGCAAAAGGCTGAGCGCCAGAGATAGGAAATAGAGATAGGAGATAGAGATAGAAGATATGGAATAGAGAGAAGATAGGGATGGAGATCGGGATGGGGATAGACAGACAGACAGACAAAATATAAGAGAGAGAGAGATGAGAGAGAGAGAATTGAAAGAGATAGAGTTGGTAGAGAGGTAGAGTTGAGAGAGATAAGAGAGAGAGATGATAGAGGAATGATATGGATGAGAAATAATAGAAATGATAGAGATAGAGATAGATAGGAATAGAGATGATTGATAGAGAGACAGAGATGATAGAGATATTTATTTGCAAAGGCTTTCAAAACTTACGCTGAAAGGGAGGCAGTTTTCCTATCCAATTTACTTGTGCTTGCAGCGGTAGACCAATCTTTTCAATTAGAAATAGCCAGAAGGCATTCTGTCGCCTCAGAAATTCACAAAGAGCCTACAACAATGCTAAAAATGTAAAGCAATGAGTCTAATTGTAATGAGCTCTCCAATAACCCAGAAGCACGTGTAATATGCTATAGGAAATGAGAAACCACAGATTCAAATGAATTAAAGTATAAGTTTCTGGGCCTAGAGCAAACAATGTTTAAATAAGCTTGAAACTGCCTTAAATTCAAAGTGTCGGTACATAGGAGGTATGGCATTTCTTTCTTTTGACTGCATGGAAGCAGCCACCCATGGTCAAATCAATATGGCTGGATATAATATTCAATGAGTAAGTCTAGCAATCTCCATATTTTTCAAAACCTCCATTAAATACTATACCAGGCTTGATCTTATTTCCTGGTTTCTCAGTAATGTTGCTCTTAGATCTGCAAAATAAATTTGTGGGTGCTTTCTTTTTAAAAATTTAGGATGTAATGGCCTCAGCACCATTGTCCCAAAGAAAGTGGATTCCCAGTCGCTTTTGTCTCGTTGTAAGAACTTCTAATTATAAACACCACATAGCCTGAGGTGTTTTTATTCAGATTGGCTTCGGGTTTGTAAACTTCTTTGGCTGCTTAGATGCTTTAACTGGGTTCTTACCAATATTAACCCACTCTTTTTTTAATGACCCCATAATCTCTTGAAAGGTGGGGTCTGGGCAACTGAATGGAACTGAGTGTTTACTGGCTGGATGCCCTTCCTGACACCAATGCGGAGTTTTGTTCAGCAGATATATTCTCAGTGTGCCCAGAGAGAGAAATATCTGCCTCCACCTAGGAATCGAACTCACAGCCTCCTGATTGTGAGACGAGAGCTCCACCTCTAGGCCACCGTACCACTCAATATTAACCCTCTTGAACATCACTTATAGTAAGAAAGCAACTGTGGCTATGGAGTCTATAATAATCTAATTTATTTTTCTTTCTCTTTTCTAGCGAGCAATAATTCAAAAGGTCGATCCAGTCCATCAACCTCCACGAGTGACCATGGCTCACTGCTGCTTTGCTCTTAAAAGATGCTTTATCTACAATGCCCCAAGAAAGCATTGTAAAAATCCAAATAATATGCATACATACATACATACATACATACATACATATGTGTGTGTGTGTGTGTGTGAATCATGTAAGGCTGCTGATTATGACTTTTTTTTAATTAAGACATGATAAAGAGATAAATTGTGCTTTCTATCTAGTTTATAAGGTCTAAAAATTGAAATAAAGTATTTCCTCTGGACCAGAATTTTGACATCACACAGCTCAATAATGAATACCTGATAGCGAAGGAGTTTTTTTTTTTTTATAAGAATTCAGAATTGCTACTTTGGAAACAACTGATGAAATGAAATTTAAGCTGTGTGAAGTGGTTTAATTTTTGGAACATTTTTGTACACATGCATTGTTTTGATTTTTGTGTTCTTCCCTCTGTTCCCACATAAACCTTTGTGACAACTTTTGGGAAGAAATCAATATGGCTGCTAGCATACTGTAATTTCACCTTCACAATTCATGACTTTTAAATGTTACATAGGAATGGTGCTTTGGAACTGAAAGGTTTTTCTCATCGTACCTGCTCAGATTTTTTGCAAATCGTGATCAATGGATCAAGCGCATTAATTGTTTTATTTCCATTTGTATGACATAGGGTGGGCAGGGATTTTTGATACCCTACCATTTTTTATAGTCCAGAGGAGGCAGGATAGTCACTGGCTGCTGTTCTTCACGTTCTGTGATTGGTCTGCTGAAGTTTGGGCTCTGATCACTTTTGGTGTTCCTTATAGACTCTCTATAAGTGTAAATGGGAAGTGTAAAGTGCCCTAATCCAGAGATGAGCATCCTATACACATTGTGTATGCCAGGTGACACCTCCCAGTGCGCTTAAGTACATATCGGACACTGAAAACACCTTTAAAAGGCATTCCACTTACATAGTGAGACGAGAGGACTTTGACAAGATTGAGCTGATGGCATTGATGCTTTCCAATAGAGAGAGAAAGAGACAGAGGGAGAGAAATAGAGAAAGAGAGAGAGAGAGAGAGAGAGAGAGAGAGATAAAAAGAGAGACAGGGAGACAGAGGGAGAGAGAGAGAGAGAGAGAGTGGGAGAGGGAGAGACAGAGAGATAAAAAGAGAGACAGGGAGACAGAGAGAGAGAGAGAGACAAACAGAGAGAGAGGGAGAGACAGAGAGAGAGAGATAAAAAGAAAGACAGGGAGACACAGAGAGAGAGAGAGAGACAGAGACAGACAAACAGAGAGAGAGACAGAGAGAGGGGCAGAGGGAGAGACAGAGAGAGAGAACCAGAGAAGACGAGAGAGAATATTGGCGAATAGAGGCATTGGGTCTGATTCTGGCTATTATTCACCTTACTGTAGAAATGCCAATAAGTGGCAAAAAGAACACCTAGCCTCCTCTTGCTATAAATATTCCTATGTCTGTCCACAATGTTCTCTGCACAAAACCACATAACTCTTGATAGTAAAGTTGATAGCAAGGGATTTTGGTCACAGCATCAGGATGAGTCAATAAGTGGCGGTGGAAGAGGGTAGTAGACACGTTCTGAGTAGCGGGGAGGAAGTAAATATTCTGTCATGCTCTGTTGAGGTTCCTTCTTAGTAAGTGACATCTGAAGAGGTCGAGTGGCAAGGGAGGGATCATAGCTGCTCTGTCCTTGGAACAGGAAGCAATCTATGGGAAAGAAAGAGGATTTAATGTAACACAATTATGTCTGGCTCCCACACAGTCTGATGTTGTGTGGATGAATGTAGGGGCCGTGCATAAGCGCATCAACGTGCCTACCGCCCCTGTTCTATTGTTTCTTTGTTTTCTTATATGTATCCATTTCACGTATTCATAACTATGTTTATACTTATACCTGTTATCTTATAATTGCTTGACAAAATAAAATAAATAAAATGAAAAATAAAATGAAAAGAAACTAGGTTTGCACCAAGCAGCAGGCTAAGGGTTTTATGTGAATACTGTCCCTGTAATACAAGAAAAAAGAGGATTCTGGGGAATGTTGTATTTGCCTGAGTTTTCTGCCACCATGTTTAGAAAGATTAAGCTGGTGTCCAATGAAATCACATTGTGGATGAATGCATATTCCTCAGCAATGGACATGGAACTGGGAAATAATAACACAGTTGTTCATTTTGAACTATCTGCGTTACTTCCATCCCAGATACAACATAATCCCTTCCTCTCCTTTAAATATTGCATGTGTGTGTGGAGATACTTCACACAAATACATCCAGAAGTACTTAAGAAAATGGGTTTGCATAAATATATGAACAATATCAAAGGATTTATAGCGTGTGTATTAATTTATAATGCTTGCTTGCTAAAAGCAATAGCTTTGCACATTTTGGGTTCTGAATATGCCAGTGGGGTACCAGATGCGGAGTTCCCACTGACATTCACAAAACAATTGGCCTTGTTGAAGATAAAGCTTATGATAAAAGGTTCCTGCAGTTCTTACAGTAGACAGACAGATGCTTATGGGAAGTCTACAGGCCATTAAGATGTTAGCAATCTGCTTATTATATGCTACCATTTTATATGGAGATTCTATTCTTGACTACCAGACTTAATAATTGATTGCATATAAATATGTCAAACACCAAATGTATTCTCCTGGGTATCTCCTGCTACCCACTCCACCATCTTTTGTTAGAAGAACACTTAAGGAGGAAAAATCTAGCCCAAAGTCTGATGATTCAGATATCTGTAATTCAGATTATATCCATGATGGAGCAACTATAATTTGGAGAATCACTTACCATTCAAAACAGCATCAATTCTCTTGGGAATTAGTACTGTGGAAAGATGTAGAAGACAAAGTTATAGCAAACAGGATAGCAAAAAACGTCCATTGCAAAACAATAGAGTTGCTTAATGCCCTTTTTTTGGGTTTACAACCACTGCTAAAAGATTATAATATCAGACAGAGTCTCATGGTGACCCAATTAGCAACTGGCATAACTTATGACCGTAATTGTGGGCACAATTATGGTCATAAGTCCAGAGCTACCCTCACGATATACAGTATTTCTTCAACAAAGCCTGGATATTTTTAAAATGTCACAAGCTGCAAATAGCATTTCTTACCATCCTAAGAAATCCCTGGCCTTCCAAGCATCGACAACCTCAGAGATGTTATCTGCCATCTGATCATTAGGTAGCTTTAAGTCATCGGAAGCATCATCGTTAAAGTTCCCACAAGGGGCACATAACTTCCCAGCCATGTTGCTGGTGACCTTCACAGTTACTTTGCCATTGGGATTGTAGAGAACTTGTAGTTGGGAGTTTTGATTGATGACAATGTTGTCTTGAGATTCAGTGATAGAGATGGCTGAAGAGATGTTATGGGGCAGCTGGACCAAGAGTCCATTGACCTGAAAGGAAAGCAATGGAGACATAGAACGTGAGGATTCTTGGGCTCCAGACTCTGCTGTTGTGGGTTTATCATGGACTTAACTACAGTAGTCCTCAACAGTGGTGGCAGAGGTGGTACTCAGCACGTTCTGACCAGTTCTGGAGAACCGATAGCAGAAATGTTGAGTAGTTTGGAGAACCTCTGACTGGAGTCTTTACAGTATCCTTCCCCTGCCATGCCCACCAAGCCATGCCCACAGAATTGGTAGTAAAAAAAATTGGAACCCCACCACTGGGATTCAATTCAAAATGGTTTCCTACTGTTTCTATGCGCAGTTCTATGCACGCACGCTTTGCGCATGAGCCTAGGGCTCAAGGACTGACCTCTATCAACACTGGTAAGCTGAGCTGTATTTTAGCGCAGCTGAGGCATACCATTCTGCTCTGCCACATGAATCAGCTGAGCTAAAACAACAAGGGAATATAGGAGAGGTAAAGGCAGAGGCGGGTGGGCAGGGCCAACCAGAAGTGGTATTTGCCAGTTCTCCAAACTAGTCAAAATTTCCACTACCAGTACATAAGAATCATTCCAAAAGGGCTGAATACCATCCCTGGTCCTTAACTTAAGGTCACAGTTGAGACCAGAACTCAGTTGCTAAGCAAGGTGGTTGTTGGGTGTTGCACCCAATTTTACCACCATTTTGGCAGTGGTTTTCCAGCAAATCACTGCTGTTCTTAAGTGAATCATGAAGCCATTAAGCCAAACTAGCTCGACCCCCATTGATTTTGCTTATTGAAAACCAGCTGGGAAAGATGCACGTGGAGATTACATGACCCATGGTGAGCAACAGCTTACCCAAGTCTCCTTGAAGTTAGTCACCGTGATGAATGCTTCCCGGAAGAAGACGTAGATGGCGGTAGTCGCAGGCATCATATGATCGTTGCAATCATTGATATCCACCACCAGTTTAAACCAGGAGGGTGAGTCCTCATCGCAATAGGATGCCAGCTTGTAAACCCCACTGGTGATAAGCTTCCCTTCGACTCCATCAAAGGAGCTGAACCATGCGTCTGGGTTGAGAGTGCAGTGGCCTTCCTGCCTTACGCAGCTGTAACCTTTGGCTGTGAGCATACATGTCTCTCCTGCAGCACAGCGGTTCTTGACATGGATGAGCTTGTTAGATGGATGGCAAGTGCTCTTCTCGGAACAGTCTTTGGATAAGAGAGACTCCCCTGCCTGGAGAGCAATTACACACACACACACACACACACACACACACACACACCCTTTTGTTAAAAATTACTTTATATCTACCAAGGAAATAATGCATGCACCAGAATAAACAAAACCAAACAAATGGCAATATTATAAAAAAACAGGCTTCTTTACAAAATGGGACTAATAGCAATAGCAATAGCACTTAGACTTATATACCACTTTATAGTGCTTTACAGCCCTCTCTAAGCAGCTTACAAGTCAGCATATTGCCCTCAACAATTTTGGGTCCTCATTTTATGCACCTCAGAAGGATGGAAGGAAGGCTGAGTCAACCTTGAGCCTGGTGAGATTTGAACTGCCACACTGCAGGCAGCCACCAGTCTACAGAAGTAGCCTGCAATACTGCACTCTGGCCACTGCACCACCATAGCTCATTTGGCCTATTTTTTTTTTGACCTTTCATGCCACAGTTTTGAAGTGAATCACTGCAGTGATTAAGTTAATAATTATTGGACAAATCTGGCTGCCCCATTGACTTTGCTTGTCAGAAATCCACAAAAAGTGTTCACATGACCCTATAAATACATGCCAGCTACCAAGGCTCTGTATTCTGATCATGTGACCATGGGATGCTGTAACAGTTGTAAGAATGAAAAATGGTCTTTTTCAGTGCTGTGATTTCAGTCACCAAACGTATGGTCGTTAAGCCAAGGGCTCCTTATAACATTACATTTCTATTATGACTCTATTAACATGTTATAAAATCTAATGTAAGCCTTTCTCTTCTGAAAAAAAGGTTTATTATCCCTGATTTTGAAAGCATGGTGGGTAACACAATCGATAATCTTTGCTAACCAGTAGCTGCTGCTACACCTACTTTAAATGCCATTAGCTAGGATGAGAAAATTATCTAATTTAGCATCACATTTTCATAAATTTTTGCATACCGGTGCAGAATTTGAAACAGTTGCTGTGCAATTAGGGCAAAGCATGATAACTGATAAATGGATAGGTATATAAGAGGGAAAAATCATTTCTAAAACATATCACGTGGCTGTTAGAAGGACGGAGAAAAAAAATTAAAAAGCAGAAACTTGGGATGAACTTAAGAAATCTAAATGAATACAAGCTGCGGGTTTTTGGGGTGGGGGAAGAGAAGATTATTTCAATACCTTGGACAATATTACATTTAGCAATATTGTCCTATCCCTAGAACAGGAGGTGTTGGGAGGCATAAAATCTCCAGTCCATTGCAGCATTCTCTTCAAGTGGTCAATTCAGATTGATTAGGTATTGTTTTAACATATAATCCCTGGCTGCAAGAATGCAAGAAGGGAAAAAAAAAAGCCCTCATCTAAATATAAATTAGAGATAAAATGGTTGTGAACGAGTGTAAAAGAAGCTGAGCACTTTTAGCTTCAGGATTATATTTCAATGAATATATCAGGGCACGCAAAACCCCAATTTAATCAAAAGACTAATAGTGTATGGCAGTAGCAGGCGCTAGATGGCAAGCTGGCTTGAAAGCAAAGATTCTTCATTGCATCGAGCATTGAGAGCCTCACTGTGTGAACTACTGAGCGAGTGTGTGGAAAGCAGTGGATGCTGCAACCAAGCCAGAAAATCCCTAAAATGAACAACAGTAGCAAATGAATGTGTGGCAGTGGTGGGATTACAAAATTTTTACTACCGGTTCTGTGGGCGTGGCTTGGTGGGCGTGGCAGGGGAAGGATATTGTAAAATCTCCATTCCCACCACACTCCAGGGGGAAGGTTATAGCAAAATCTCCATTCCCTCCCCACCCCACTAACCTGCTTTCCAGCTCCATTTTCCTGTGCAGGGCAACCAAAGGAGACCCAGCCGATCAGCTGGGACTCAATGGGAGGCAGAGAAGAGATGGGGGAGGGGCCAGTCAGAGGTGAGATTTGCCAGTTCTCTGAACTACTCAAAATTTCCGCTATCTGTTCTCCAGAACTAGTCAGAACCTGCTGAATGCCACCTCTGCTTTGAACAGTCACTATACAAACTGTGGTAAGTTGAGGACTACCTGTAACTGAGCCCAGAATTACAGTCGAAAGTCATGGAAGTTATTAAGCAGGTCATCCTGTGATCACGCCTGATTTTATTATTTTTTCTTTGTGGTGGTCGCTAAGCAAATATCATGTCCATTAAGTGAATGAGTCCGTTTTCCTCCAATGGGCATTTTTTGCTGGAATCCGGAAGTAAATGCTGAAAATTGGCAAAAAAAAAAAATCTAAAATGGTGGTCATGTGATTGTGGGGTATTGCAAACAGCCATAAATGCAAGTCAGTTGGCTAAGCACCCAAAATTCAATCACGTAACCATAGGAGTGGCTGACCACTGGAACTTCAAAAATGGGTCATTAGCAGAGTTGGTATTCAGCAGGTTCCGACCAGTTCTGGAGAATGGGTAGTGGAAATTTTGAGTAGTTCAGAGAACCGGCAAATACCACCTCTGATTGACCCCGCCCCCATCTATTTTCTGCCTCCCAAGTCCCAGCTGATTGGCTGGGTCTCCTTTTGTTGCCATGCACAGGAGAATGGAGCTGGAAAGCAGGTTAGTGAGCTGGAGAGGGAATGGGGATTTTACAGTATCCTTCACCTGCCACGCCCACCAAGCCATGCCCACAGAACCGGTGGTAAACAATATTTGAATCCCACTACTGCTCATAAGTAGCTCTGGGGGTGTCCATTGTGACTTTGAATGGTCACTAAGCAAGGACTAGCTGTAATTGCACAAATATTGTCAGCGTGACAAATCAACACATTTACAATTTCTGAACCATGGCAGCAACAAATAAGCTTGGAGCAATTTTTTTCCCAGGTTCTGTCACAAACAAAGCTTCCTGGTTGAGTCACAAAGAACTTATTTCATGAACCCCGCCTACCTTGATGTAACGCCCTTCATAAGCACATCCGCACTTATCCATAGACACACATTCCTCCCCATCAAAGGCGTAGCCGCTGTCACACTGGCAGCCTTCAAAACATTCTCCTGTGCAGTGGGTTGGAGCTGATAAGGTAGTACATGTGAAGTCGCAGGATCGAGTACACAACTCATAATGACTGTGAGCTGGGCAGGAAAGAGCTGAAAAGAGCAAGATGCACAGATTTATTTAGATGGTACTTCAGTGTTGTTCTCACTCATCCAGTTCACGGTTGTCCCAAAGGTGCTTTTATTTTAAAGGCAAATGGACTTTCTGAATTTTCTTTAAGGCATTGTGCTTCTCCACCAAGAACTTCAAAGGAACTGAAGTTGGAATACACCTGGAACACTGCAACCAATTTTGATCACGATGCTACAAAAAAGATATTGAGGCTTTGGAAAAAGTTCAGAAAAGAGAAACTAAGATGATCAAAGGCCTGGAAACTAAAACATATGAAGAGACAGCTGCAGGATTTAGGTTTGGCTAGTCTGAAGAAAAGAAAAATTAGGAGTGACATGACAGCAGTATTCCAGTATTTGAGCTTGGAGGATTCCCATAATCCAATCCACCCTTCCATCCCTGAGCTACCAATATTTGCAAACACCTCGTTGTACCTGGTTTGCACAGGCCTAAGATACTGTTGTGGTTCACCGGCAGCCTGTGCAGACGGCAGCGGAATCGGACAGTGGGGAAGAACAGGGACCAGTCCGGGAGTCTGGAGAGGACTTGGACGAAGGTCCTGCATCCGATGCAGAGATGGGGCCAGGACCATCTAGGAGTGGGATGCTGCCTTTGGAGCCTCCGCAGTCTGGCAGCAGTGAGGCAGAGGAGCAAGGGCAGTCTATTCCCAGTACACATGTGCACAGAGCTGCTAGAAGGCAAGAGCAGCTGAGACAAAAGGGGTGACTCGGGAGTAAGGTTTGGAGGTGATTGCCCCTCCCCTAAGGTATAAAGGATAGGCAAAGGTAGAGAAACCTTTGCAGGAAGCAAAGTCATTCGTTCTGTTTGGATTAATCCTTGAAGCTCTGTGTGGACTTTGTACTTCGGTTGTTTTTTTTTTTATATAATTCATTTGGCACTCTAGTTGTTGGCACAATTCAAAAGAAAGAAAGGTGGGTGCTTATCTCAGGGGACTGTTTTGAGACTCATTACCGGCTGGGAATGAACCTAATTCCCAGCATTGAAATAAAACAAGAGCTGTTTTAACTGTGTGGTTAATTACAGTCTCGGAAAGCCTTGGTCAGAACAGATAGAGTGATTCCTGGTGTCTCTTTATGATACTTTTTACGAGCTTGCATAAAGACATCGCCTTAGAAATATAGTGGCAAACAACAACCCAAAAGAAGTGATCGTTAACTATCTACAACTTACAACAGAAGGAGGCTGTTCTCCAAGGTCCAACATCGGCTCCAACTAGCTGGCATGCAACCATGTAAGCCTGAAGACTTTGACAGAGGGTATCTCCTGCTCCATTGGCCAAACACATGTCATGGAGGCAAAATCTGAAGTAGTCCACAGGGCTAACCAATGGGTGACAGTCTTTAAAGGGACCTGTCTTGGATCGGATCATTCCGCAAGAACTTTCTGTTTTGTAGGGGGCAGTCTGGACAGCATGGCAGGTGGGGCAGTTCTCCCCACAACCGTCAGAGCATTGGCCGCCATTCCCAGGAACTTTCCAGGAAGCACCGAATTCATCCATGTTTTGAGTTATTTTTCCATCAGGCAACATAAAATCATCATTCGGGTCACCATTGAAGTTGCCACCCAAGCCACACAGGTGCCCATGATACGTGCTGGAAACTGAGACGTGGACATGTGAGGAAGCATCATAGAGGACTCTGAGAATAAAAGGTGACTGGACAATGATGTTGTTCCCTTCTTGGGTGATCCAAAGTTTTCCATCAATGGTGCTCATTGGCAATGTATAATACTCTCCATCCACCTGCATAAAGACATAGGATATAGTTTAGACGAGAGGTGTCCATCCTTGGCAACTTTAAGTTCTATGGATAGTTGAGGAATTCTGGGAGATGAAGTCCACAAGTCTTAAAGTAACCGAGGTTGGACATTCCTGGTTTAGATTACTTCTCGTCACACATGCTTAGTTGCAGGCATAACAAAAAGCTAGGCCACACATGTGAAATATTTACATTTGTGAGAAGCTTCAGCATCTGTTATTCACTCACGCTAATGTATTAAGCACATACCATGGTCTTCCACTTTATTCCCCTTTCAAGGACAATGGAATATCCATGCACTGAGATCATAACTTTTCTTGTAGATGCACGCGAGCGTTCAAGCTTCTCATTCTCCACCAACACTGAGAATTGCACTAATCGGGGATCCTTGCTACATACTTTGGCTAGGACATAAGTGCAAGCGCCATGGAAGTCAAAACTTCGTCCATCGAAGGAAATATGATGAGGGTCGCCAGTAGCAGTAGTGGTTCCATATCCCAGAGGATGACAACCTTGGATCCCATGTTCCATCCTGCACAACTCATAAGCACCGCAAGAGAACGGGTGGCATTCAATAGCTCCATTGTCCGTACAACGGCACTTCTCCTGGCAAGAGGTGGTAGGGTAAAACTCCTCTCCCTTCTTGTAGTATCTGCCCTTGTGCGTACAGCCACAGTCCGCAAGGGGAATACATTGATCTCCACTCAGAATGAATCCAGAGTCACAAAAACATCCTTCCACACAGGGAGCTTCGCAGGTTTCTGGAGCTGAGCGATTCTGACAAGTGGCAGGGCAGCCATTTCCACAGGGTTCATAGTGGGAATTACGTGGGCAGGGAAGGCCTGGAAGGAAAAAATGGGGAAGAAAAACAATAGACCTTCCTTCTAACAAGATTAGAACTCACAGTCTCCAGTGCCCTAACGACTTGACCAGACTGGCTCTAATGCTGTTTATTTATTTATTTGATTTGTCAATCGCTTACAAGATAATAGGTATAAGTGTATACATAGTTATGAATACATGAAATGGGTACATATAAAAAAAAATAAAGAAACAATAGGACAGGGACAGTAGCCATGTAGGTGAGCTTATGCACGCCCCCTACAGGCCTCTTAGGAAGGGGGTGAGGTCAATAGTAGATAGTCTAAGGTTAAAGTTTTGGGGGTTTGGGGAAGAAACCACAGAGTCAGGTAGAGTATTCCAGACATTGACCACTCTATTGCTGAAGTCGTATTTCCTGCAATTAAGTTTGGTGTGGTTAACCTTGAGTTTGTATCTATTTTGTGCTCTTGTATTGTATTGTATTGCCTCTGGTCCAATCTAAGTATAGTATATAAAATCATACATTACAATGTCCTACCTGCAAATGAATACTTCAGCTTCAATCATAACAATACAAGAGTGTGTATGTTTGTATATATTCTCTGCTATCAAAATGGGCTCACTACCAAGGCTATGAAAACCATAGTAATATTTTCTGAAATCATATTTTTGGGCAAGGTTCATTAATATGTGGTTGACGCCTACGAGGATTCTCTAACTTGGGAATACAATAATCATAGAAAGGCCAGAAGTAGTTCTTTTCTGCAAAAACACACGGCTGTGGCTAAAATACCTGAACTGACAGAGGTGGTATTCAGCCAGTTCTGACAGGTTCTGGAGAGCCGGAAGTAGAAATTTGGAGTAGTTTGGAGAACCGGCAAATACCACCTCTGATTGGCCCCGCCCCCATCTATTCTCTGCCTCCCGAGTCCCACCTGATTGGCTGGGTCTTCTTTGATTGCCCTGCACAGGAGAACGGATCTGCAAAGCAGGTTAGTGGGGTGGGAAGAGAATGGGGATTTTGCAATATATTCCCTAGAGTGGGGTGGAAATGGGGATTTTACAGTATCATCCCCTGCAACGCCCACCAAGCCACACTCACCAAGCCACGCCACACCCACCAAGCCACGCCCACCGAACCGGTAGTAAAAACAATTGAATACTCCCACTGCCTGAAAGCAACACTTACTGCAGAAAGAAGCTGATCTCCATGGCTTAACTTGGATGCCCAGAGCTTGGCAGGCTATCCCGTAGGCATTGATGGCAGCACAGAGGGTATCGTGATGGCCACTGTACACACAGGTATCAAAGACACAATCATCAAAGTAGGACGTTGGATCAATCACTTTGTGGCACTGCCTGAACGCTCCGTTCTTTTTTATCAGGATGCCACAGAACTGGTCTCTCTCGTAGATTTGCTTCTGCTCATCATTACAGACTGGACAGTTAGTAGTACATCCTGTGGAGCACCCTGGGACCTCCTTCACCTTCCAGCTGTTTGCAAATTGTACTTCATCCTCGACTTGCCTTCCATCTTTCGTGACAAGGTCATCACTGGGATCTTGATTGGCATTACCACAAAGGCCACAGAGTTTGTTGGCGTAGGTTTTTGGAACAATGACCCTGGCATAGCTGTACCAGTCAAAGCTGACGCGCAGATCAAAGTCTGTCTTGATGAAGCCATGGACCCCACTGCTGTAGACCTTCAATTTATTTTCATAGGAGAAGGGTAGGTCCATCAAGACTCCATTAACCTGGGATACAGGGAAGAACAAGGGTCTTTTTTTAGTGAATTTTCAGTTATTTTGTCAGTAAATTTAGGTAACCCTTTTCTTACCAGTTAAACTATAAAATTACTTAGGGGTGCTGTAGGGCTTGGTGGAGGTAGGGAGCTGCTTATGATATTTCTTAAGATAATGTGATGATGCCAGAACTGAATGTTTCCCCTTTGTTAGAAGCAGTTCCCAGCTAGTCTATGTGGAAGTTTCAGGACCAAAGTAATGAACTCTCAGGAATTAAAAAAAAAAAGTAACTGCAATTGACATTTTGGTTGATCTGGACATTGGAGAGATGTAGCTCCATATAGCGAAGGTGAAATATTATAGTGGTTGGTGTTCAACGAAGAAAGTGAAAAACAGTGAAGAACAAGTTCAGGGAGATTAGGATGAATTAAAGAGCTGGTAAGTAATAAATGAAGCAAAAGATTTTGAAAAGAAGAAAGTATCTGCTAAGGGAAGGAAGGAAAGAAGGAAGGAATGGGAAGGAGGGAAGGAGGGAAGAAGAAAAAGAGAGGGGGGGAGGGGGAGGGAGGGGGAAGGAAGGAAAGAAAAAAAGGGGGAGAGAGGGAAGAGAAAAAAAGAGGGAGGGAAGGATGGAGAAAGGAAAGAAGGGGAAAGGAGGAGAGAAGGAAAAGAGGGAGGGAGGGAAGGTGGAAGGAAGGAAGGAAGGAAGGAAGGAAGGAAGGAAGGAAGGAAGGAGGGAAGGAAGGAGGGGAGAGGAGAGGAGAGGAGAGGAAAGGAGGGAAGGGAAGGCTTTATTTTAAATATTAGCTAAACTCTGTCCTGGTGCTGCAATGAAGTTGCAGTCTCAGACATCCGTAGCTGACTCATACAACACTCTACCCTTAATAAGGCATACCCTTCCCTTTCTTTTAGCTTCCTCATCCTTTAGTATTTTTTTTTTTTGTACCTGAATTTTGCGTGGATGCTCTTGGCTCAGGCTGAGGGTCATATTGTAGACTTCCAAAGTCACGACTTTGGTGAAGGACACGGCCTTATTGCCTCGATTGTTGTTTTCAACAATGACCGAAAATGGGGTGAGCCTGCTATCCTCGGAGCAGACCCCAACCATCTGATAAACGCAGCTACCCTGGAAGTCATACTTCCGCCCA
Organism: Pseudonaja textilis; assembly: GCF_900518735.1. The sequence continues at coordinate 25,896 of NW_020769327.1, read as the reverse complement.
TCGAAGGTGGTATAGTGAGGGTCTCCAGTTCCAATGCAGGTGGTGTAAGCCGACCCTTTGCAGTGGTGCACGCCGTTGACCGTGGTACATTTTTGATTGGCCTTACAACTGGCCTTCCAGCAGCTTACCGTCCCCTGCCTGAGATCACACTTGCAGCGGGAATGACAGTTCTCATCTTCCCAGAATTCCTCCCCCAGTTCGTACTGGACGCCGTTGTAGGGGCAGCCACAGCTTTCAATAGGGACACACTGGCCGTCATGGAGCACGTAACCACTGGTACACTGGCACTTTGGCACGCAGTTCAGTGTACAGAAAGAGGAGGCTGATGGCTCAGAGCAGGTATCTGGGCAAGCATTTCCACAGGCTTCGTAGTGGCTGTTCTCAGGGCAGATGTGAGCTATTGGGAGAGTACGCAATATTGGGTTGTGATTAATCAACCACACATTTAAACCAGAGGTGGTATTCAGCAGGTTCTGACTAGTTCTGGAGAACCATTGGCAGAAATTTTGAGTAGCTTGGAGAACTGGCAAATCCCACCTCTGGCTGGCCCCACCCCCATCTCTTCTCTGCCTCCCAAGTCCCAGCTGATTGGCCGGTTCTTCTTTGATTGCCCTGCACAGGAGAACGGAGCTGCAAAGCAGGTTAGTGGGGTGGGGAGGGAATGGGATTTTGCAGTAACCTTCCCCCAGGAGTGCGTGAGAATGGAGATTTTACAGTAATCCTTCCCCTGCCACACCCAGTAAGCCATGCCCACAAAGCCATACCACGCCCACAAAGCCACGCCCACAGAACCGGTAGTAAACAATTTGAACCCCACCACTGATTTAAACCACAGAACAGCCTGGATGCAGAGAAGCACTGCAAATGTTGTTTTCAAGGAGAGGGACAAGCCTAAGAGAGAATGAGAACAGAAGTGAAGTCATCCATGTCCTTAAAACCATCTTTATGAATATGGCCTACATTCAGCTGGCAAACTCTCCCAGGATAAAAAGAAAACACAGGTAGTCCTTGACTTATGACCCCAAATGAGCCTAAAATTTTGTGTTGCTAAGCAGGGCAGTTGTTAAGCAGAGTTTGCCCATTTTACAACCTTTCTTGCCACGGTTGCTAAGTGAATCACTGAAGTTGGTAAGTGGATCATTTGGCTTCCCCCACTGACTTAGCTTGTCAGAAGCCAGCTGGGAAGGTTACGAATGGTGATCACATGATCAGCGCAACCGTCATGAATATATGCCAGTTGCCAAGCATCCAAATTTTGATCACATGGCCATGAGGATGCTGCAACGGTCATAAGTGTGAAAAACGGTTATAAGTCTCTTTTTTCAGTGCTGTTGTAACTTTGGTGGGTTTTTTTGTCAAGTTTTTTATTTTATATTGCTTATACAACTCAATGCGTGGACGGTGTGATACCTGGGTATCATACATTTTAGTACAAATAAACATAATATTATTACTCATAGTTATTACATTTCATTTTCATTGTTTCATATTGTTTAAACATCTAATACTGCTAGTGCTGTTAGGATTTTGAACACATTAAGATCAAACTTCTGGCAGTCAGTAGAATTCGCCTGCAATACTGCATTCTAACCACGGCACTATAGCTTCCTTCCTTCTCCTCATTTTCCTTCCTTCCTTCCTTCCTTCCTTCCTTCCTTCCTTCCTTCCTCCCTCCCTCCCTCCCTCCCTCCCTCCCTAGCAATCACACTTAGGCTTATATACCACTTTACAGTGCTTTACAGCTCTCTCTAAGTGGGTTACAGAGTCAGCCTATGGCCCCCCTGCAATCTGGGTGCTCATTTTTCCCACTTCGGAAGGATAGAAGGCTGAGTCAGCCCTGAGCCTGATGAGATTCGAACTGTCAGACTGCTGGCAGCTAGCAGGCAGCAGAAGTAGCCTGCAGTACTACTGCACTCTAACCACTGTGCCACCACGGGTTACAAATGGTTGTAAGTCAAGGACTACCTGTATTCCTTTCCCCTGAGAGAGTCATTCGGTTTGCCAGATGAAGCCATAGTTCATAGTCGTAAAGACGGCTGCAGAAGGCTTTCAGCCCCTTTGGATCCTAATTCTCTCCCCTCCAAGCTTGGATCCTCGGGACGATTTTCAATCTCAGAAATCCCCAGTGTCCCAGCTCACAAGACAATGGGAACAGGGATCTTCGACTTGATTCCTTTCTCTCCCCCAAGATGAGGATCTGTAAATGTCTACTGCAAATACCATATTTCAAGTATGACAAAGTCCATCCTCTGTGGCCCTCAATGGGAAAGAGCGTGTCAGCCTGGGCAAACAGGCACTGACAGAGGAACAGTTAGATAAGGGACAGCACAGCCTTCAGCTGGATATTGGATGGAGCAAGGGGCTCAGAGACTAGTTTGGATATAATGGAAATGGTACCAGAGGTAGCATTCACCAGGTTCTGACCAGTTCTGGAGAACCAGTAGTGGAAATTTTCAGTAGTTCAGAATACCACCACTGACTGGCCCCGCCAACCCCATCTATTCTCTGCCTCCTGGGACCCAGCTGATCGGCTGAGTCTTCTTTTGTTGTCCTGCACAGGAGAACGGAGCTGCAAAGCAGGTTAGTGGGGGTGGGAAAGGAATGGGGATTTTATAGTATCCTTCCCCTGCTATGCCCACCAAGCCACACCCACCAAGCCACACCCACAGAACTGGTGGTAAAAAAAAATCGAATCCCACCATTGTCCATAACATTCACTTGTGTACAGATACCTTCCTCCATTGTCTCGTCTGTGCGGTGGTCAGTTAGCTCTTGATCACAGCCAGATGCCTTTTTCCATTCCTGAACAAGGATGCCTCGTTCTTCACAGGCCATGGCATAGGCCTCCACTACTTGGCACAGCACATCTATCCTAACCCTTTGGTTTACACACATTCGGTTGATGCAGTCGTTGATGTAGCTGGCGGGGTCCACAGTGGAATGACACCCCCAAAGAAGATCAGTTGAAAGATAGCTAATAATTCCACAATATTCCCCACTTCCATAAAGCTCCTTCTGGCTGTCATCACAAGCCAAGCAGTTGCCTTGACAGGAATCTGAGCAGGAAGAATCTTGGTCATCGACTTTCCAGTTACTGGCCCAGGCCATGATGGAGGACACTTGTGTCCCATTGAGATCAACCATGTCATCCGTTGTTACCCCATTGAAGTTCCCACAGAGCCCACAGGTGGTTCCATAATAGCTGCTGGGGAGGGTCACCAATATAGCCCAGTTGTTGTCAAAGGTTACTTCAAGTTGAAAATCAGTTTCAATGAGGAAACGTCCATTGATCTGGCTGATTTTGACTTTGCCATTTACCATTGTGGTAGGGGTGTTGACCTCTAGACCATTGACCTAGAAAGAGAAAAGGAAAAGAAACAAGACCTAACTAATATTTCCTAACATCACCTGAATATGAGCCAGTAGTGTGCTGCAGCCGCCAAAAATGCCAACACAGTCCTAGGCTGCATTAATAGACAGATAGAATCAAAAAAAATATTAGAATGTGCCAAACTGGACAGGTTAATGATGGAACTTAAAGATAAAGAGGAAACAGGATATTACTCAACATGGGACGTATTATACAAATGGTTAAATAACAGGTGCAGAGATTAGTAACTTCATAACAAAACAAGATTAACAAAACAGAAATAAATACAGGTATATAGATATACATAAGAATATATATTGTAAACAATATCACTATCGGACTGTACGAGACTATAGATTAAAATGTATGGAGTTATAAACGTATAAAGTGTTATGGTACAACTATGAAAACAATAGTTATAATTATGATGTACAATACTATGTACTTAAAAGAGACTACACTGTGTGACTATGAGACTGATGGTTATAATCAGGATGTATAATATGATGTATACCTAAAAAGGACTTGATATAGCCAGTACACTGACATTGCAAAACTGGAAATGTGATGTATAATAAAGGAAAATGTACAATTTTTTAAAAAAGAATCAAGATCACGTGAAATGTTAAATCCAGTTTATAATGCCTTGGTAAGACCACACTTGGATTACTGCAGTTTGGGTCACCAAGATATAAAAAAGATGTTGAGACTCAAGAAAGTGATATAAAAACGATGTGGAGACTCTAGACAGCGCAGAGAAGAGCAACAAAGATAATTAGGTGTCAGAAGGCTAAAACATATCAAGAATTGTTGCAGGAATTATATCCAGGGGTGGGATGCTACTGGTTCCTGCCAGCTCTATAGAACTGGTAGCTCTGAAGAGCAGCAGACACCGAACCAGTTCTGTGTTTGCTCTGTTTGGCCCACCTGCCCACCCAGGCTCTTACCTGTCCTTTATTTCCCGCTTTTTTTTAACCACAGTTGCTTTGCGTAGCACAGCTGAGGTTGAAAAAACAGGAAAAAAGTGGCTTTTACAAATGCTGTGCACCTGCGCACAGCACTTTTCAGCTGTCCGGGCAGCACAGCTTAAAGTTTTTCTACGCATGTGCATGCAAAACATAGTCACCAAACCAGTAGTAACACTGGTTGAATCCCACCCCTGGTTATAACTAGTTTCATAAAAAGAAGGACTAGGTTTGACACGATAGCGGTGTTCCAATATTTGAGGGCGTGAGACACAAAGAAGAAGGAGTGAAGCTATTCTCAAAGGACGTGAGGGCAGGGTCAGAAGAAGATTAGGATGGAAACTAATCAAGGAGAGAAGCAACTTGGAACTATGGAGAAATTTCCTGACAGAACAATTAATCAGTGGAACAACTTGCCTTCAGAAGTTGTAGGTGGTCCAACACGGGAAGTTTTTAAGAAGAGATTGGATAACCATTTGTCTGAAGTGGTGCAGGGTTGCCTGCCTAAGCAGGGGGGTTGGACTAGAAGACCTCCAAGGCCCCTTCCAACTCTGTTATTCTGTTATTATTCTCTTATTTCTGACCAACTATATGTCACTGCTTCCCATCTTTAAAAAGAGCACCAAATCCCATGATAGATGGGGATGGGATTCTGCTTCCTAATTTAAAAAGCAAGGATTTTGTCTACGTTTTCATAGTGGCAACTGAAGGCTCTGTGTATTTGGTTGGAGGTGTCCCTTTAATCTCATTCAAATTAACCACAGATTATCAAATACAATAAAATCAAAGCATTTTATTCTTCAAGATTTTTAGAATGTGTCATGCCAAACTTTTTTTTTAAAAATTCTCACTGCACTTCATTGTTGTCCCCCATGGAATGATGAATGAAACATCCCACAATGGATGGAAAAAGTGATGAGATTGGCAGAGAGGGCAAAACTGCTTTAATGAAAGAAAATGGGTTTGTCCAGTTCTGTTTCCACTTGGAAGCTGCTTCCGGACCTTATGCTCAAAACAGGGGGGGGGGGGGGGGGGGAATGAAACTTTGATTGTAGGTTTTGATGATAAGATTAATTTTGTTATTACAGAAATGCCTAAGTGCTCACTAAATACGTAAAGCAAAAAGTTGAGATTGTAACTGTATTTTGTATTCATTGAACATAGAATAATAAGAGTTGGAAGGGACCTTAGAGGCCTTCTAGTCCAACCCTCTGCTCGAACAGGAACCCTATACCATTTCAGACAAGCGGTTGTCCAATCTCTTCTTAAAAACATCCACCGTTGGAGCATTCACAACTTCTGAAGGCAAGTGCTTCCATTGGTTAATTGCTCTCACCATTAGGAAATGTCTCCTTAATTCTAGGTTGCTTCTCTCCTTGGTTAGTTTCCATCCATTGTTTCTTGTCTTATCTTTTAGTGCTTCGGAAAATAGTTTGACCTCCTCTTCTTTGTAGGAACCCCTGAAATATTGGAATAGTGCTACTGCACTGAAAAAAATTGGAAGTCCCTGTTTTGTTTTGTTTTTCCTTTTTCCTTTGTACTGGTCTCCTTTTCTTTACCTTTCCCTATTCCCTCATTATCTTTGTCGCTATTTGCATTTTATCTATCTATCTATCTATCTATCTATCTATCTATCTATCTATCTATCTATCACTCACACATCATCACAAAATCTCCAGAACCATAAAGGCCACAAACTTGAAATTTGGCACATATGTTCCTCTTGGCTTCCAGGTGCTCACTAAGAAAGGATTTTTCCAAATAACCACCAGAGCATTAGTATTTTGTATGTCATTATTAACAGGCTCTTTGTGCTAAGGAGTTCTACTCTCCCTCCTCACCTGAAAAGAAAAAAATATCTTCCAAATGCAAAACACAGAGGAGAGGGGTTTCAGTTTTAGTTTCACAGCAGCAACCAGCTTTAGTACAGAACAGTTGAGCTAAGCTATGCCCAGGCTCCTTGCTGTCTCCTTCTTCCTCACACAGCAAATACTCTTTTGGTTTCCAAACAGCCCTCAACTTTCTCACACACTGAGAGGAAACTAGCTAGATGAATACCAATGGATGCTGATAGGCAAAGGCAGAATCTTTCCTCTTATTTTCCTCTCCAAAAACTAAGCCCCACCACATAGTTTTGTAGCGAAGCACGGGTATTGAGCTAGTATTAGAATAAACTTTAAAAAGTAATGAGGAATGAAACAGAAGCAGACCAATCCGCTGGAGTTCCTACCATTATTCGAGCATCTTCTTCCCTGTCAATAGTAATACTATGACCATACACTTCGATATGGATTTGCTGCAGCTTGAAAACACCCTGAATGTTCATTTTGCTGTTCTTCTCTTCAACCTTGAAAGGGACAAGTTTTGGGTCGCTGCCGCAATACCGTGCAACGCTATATGTGCAAGAGTCTTTAAAATCCATAAAGAGACCATCAAAAGTCTGGAAATACTTGGCTGTGGTGCCCATACAGGTCCCTCTGTACTTGTGGATGCAAGTTGCTTGACCCTGTAGTATTTTGCATACTTCTTTGGTCCTGCATTTGAGCGTCCTGCAGGGATCTGAGAGAGGGAAAACAGAACCCAGCAATATATTACACTGTTGATTAATTCAGAAGATTCACCGCTCCGAGCACTTAGATCTTAGGATAAATTAATTTATGTTAATGGGTATAAATTTCCTATTATCTCCCCTTTCTGCCCATTGAAACTCATCTTTGAGATTGCTTTGAATAACATGAATGTAGCACTACTGCAAAAGAGGACATGATACAATGTCCTACCAGTCAATGGCTACTTCAGCTTCAACCACAATAGTACAAGAGCATGCAACAGATACAAACTCAACATAAACCGGTTCAAACTTGATTGCAGAAAGTACGACTTCAGCAACAGAGTGGTCAGTGCCTGGAATGCACCACCTGACTCTGTTGTTACATCCTCTAACCCCCACTCCTTTAACCTCAAATTGTCCATTATTGATCTCACCCCATTCCTAAGAGGTCTGTAAGGGCGTGCCTAAGTGCACCATTGTGCCTCCTGTCCCTGTCCTATTGTCCCCATTTTGGACCTTGAAATATGTCAATCTAATGAAGTTTACATGAAAAGTATTTCTTGTTTCAACTATCCCCTAAAAACCCCTCCATGCATTCCCCTTACATTTGTATTTATTGTGGACCTTCAGAGAGAGACATTGCGGGTTAAAATTACATCCAAATTGTCATGTGTGAAAACAGCTTTGGGATTCCACAGCAATAATTTCTGGGGGAAGTTGGATGCAGAGGTGGTATTCAGCAGGTTCTGACCAGTTCTGGAGAACCAGTAGGGGAAATTTTGAGTAGTTCAGAGAATCGGCAAATACCACCTCTGACTGGCCCTGCCTCCATCTATTCTCTGCCTCCCAAGTCCCAATCAGCTGGGTTTTCTTTTGTTGCCCTGCACAGGAAAATGGAGCTGGAAAACAGGTTAGTGGGGTGGGGAGGGAATGGAGATTTTACAGTATCCTTTCCCTGCCATGCCCACCAAGCCACACCCACTAAGCCATGCCATGCCCACCAAGCCACGCCCACCAAGCCATGCCATGCCCACCAAGCCACGCCCACTAAGCCATGCCATGCCCACTAAGCCACGCCCACTAAGCCACGCCATGCCCACCAAGCCACGCCCACCAAGCCATGCCACGCCCACCAAGCCACGCCCACCAAGCCACACCACGCCCACCAAGCCATGCCCACTAAGCCATGCCACGCCCACCAAGCCACACCCACCAAGCCATGCCATGCCCACCAAGCCACACCCACCAAGCCATGCCACGCCCACCAAGCCATGCCCACTAAGCCATGCCAGGCCCACCAAGCCACACCCACCAAGCCATGCCACGCCCACCAAGCCACGCCCACTAAGCCACACCACGCCCACTAAGCCACGTCCACTAAGCCATGCCATGCCCACCAAGCCACGCCCACAGAACCAGTAGTAAAAAAAAATTGAACCCCACCACTGGTTGGATGGATTAAATCAACTGTTTCCACAACCTTATCTTCTTTTTTTCAACAATGGCCGACTTCTTAGAAGCCTGCAGACACAATACAAAGTTGATAGACCCATCCCTGGTACATAGTCAATTGTCAGCTCTGAGATTCAGCTGCCAAGAATGTTATGTGAAGAAATGAAGTGCCGGGTGAGGGAGTTGAACAGTTCAAGGTTATTTAGTATGTCGCGTTAAAAAATTCCAGCTGCAGTTAATTGGTTCTCGTGATTAACGAAGTGTAGTAAGTAGGAGAAAGGGTGAACTTTGTGAGAAGCGCTGGGAATGAGTTTCAGTTTTGGAAATTTCCATAGATGTACCACAGCTGTTCCTAATAAATCAATTGGATATTATGCTTATCTTGGAGTGATTGATTAATTTCTGGATGCCTAACAGTTAATATTATTATTACACTGCATAATATTGCATCACTCTGATGCAACATATGTCAAGTTGATTAAAAAGCCTTCCACATATGGGATTAATAACAAGAATGAGGTTCAATGTATCTGAAAGGTGTCAGGTTACCCAAAAGTCAGTTAAAGAAAGGAAGAAAACATCTACTTTAAAACACTGCATTGAATCTGATTACTGAATTAATTCATTTCCCATGTCTGCAGAATGCTTTAAAACTGTCAACTCATAAAATATTTCTATGGTGTTTTTAGAGTTGCCAACAGAAAGGAAGTGGGGAGCAGTGCGGCAGCTTGGAAATCAAAAGTGCATTCCATAAATGTTTTCAAAGATAGTAACTAGGTGACTGAAGTTTCTGCCACACAAAATTCTAACAGGAGAACATGATTGATGACTCTTGGCTATGGATGTGTCTCACTGGAGAATATGAATTATGATACTCCCAAGAGGTGGGGGACAACCAGGGTCAAGGGTGACAATAAATGATGTGTCTCAGACTCAGCTACACCCAGGCAGTTTTGGACATGTGAACTCCCAATAAATCCTTTTGAAGTTTTGGAAGCTTGGCTCGAGACTCATGATTTAATTGGGAGTAACTGCCGGAATCCTCACAAAAACATAGACCCACCAAATGGATCGGATTCATGTAATAAAAATTCTAAGCCACAAGAAACCCACCACCACCAAATTGCATATTAATCAAACTTAGCGTATTGTCCAAAAGCATCCATTAGGGCTTTTTGTTCACCTGGCTAAGCATAGTGTGTGAACGCAGTCAAGGTTGTGAAGAAAGGAAGAAGCAATTTCCTCTTACCATTTGCACAGACAGCAGGAGAACCACAAGCCTTTCCATTTGCAATCCCAACGCTCAACAGCCCAAAAGGGGAGCTGGGATGGTCTATTTTGTAGATGGTATTTTGCTTTTGGCCTAAGCTGTGAGCAGTCCAAGAGTAATCGGTGCCAGAAACGACACGCCATTGCAGACTACGCAACGGCCTGCCATCCACGGTGAGCCCGGAAGTTTCTGAAGATTTGGCAATGATCAAGGCATAGTTTTCAAACTGGTCACTGCTGTAGATGTTATAGGCCAGGCAGTAGCTGGAGATATCAGGTATAGCCATGAAGAATGGATCGTATTTCAGATTCCCAAAGGTGCCACCGTCACTGAAAAACATAACTTGGATGCCAGAACTAGCTGAGATGGACAGGGCTGATGTGCCTTGAATGCCATAAAATGCTACTTGGGCAGCCTGCAAAGTCCTGGTATTCTTGATTTGTCCATTCTGGACATCGACACGAGTGCCTTGGGAAACAGAAACATATACAATGTCATACTCTGTATTAAAAGGTAAAGAGGGGACAATGAACTTCATGCCCCAGCTGGTAACGGGCAAAAGCTGCTCCAGGACATGATCACACTGGATTTGCCTCGAGACGCATGTATGTCCACTGTAGACAGCCACCGGTTTCTGGGAGATTATCTTAGTACCCGAGAGGTCCACTTGGCCTTGGAACTGAGCAGCCTGATAAGGTTGAAGTGAGATGGTCAGCTTTCTTCCTCGTAAGTAAGATTTCCCTTGGAAAGTCACAGGGCCTTTCAGGTAGACATCAATTGATGTGGGTTCTGCCCAGCTTAGAATGGCAAATTCTCGATAGCGGTCGGTACCCACATTTGGGGTCATGACATAGTATTCAGTACCCAAGCTTTCCATGGGGTAGACAATAGTGCTGCCGGTGGAGTGTGGCTTGTAGGAAAGGGAAACAATGGAAATATCATGGTCAGCCCGGATGGTGAGTGTATTGTCGAAAATGTTGCTTCCAACCATCTCAACCTCTGGTGGGATTTTCACCGAGAGTGTTTCTCCAGCATTTGCAATGACCGTTACCCTCAGGGCAGGTTGTTTCATGATGATAGTAACAGGTGTGGACTGAACGGAACCTGTGATGAGAAGCTTAAATTCTCCCTTGAACCTTGGGGGGAAACCATTTTGCATGAATGCAGTGAGAAACTCTTTTCCTAATGGGCTTGAAGAAACTGGGATCATGGGGAGGACATTTAACATGATCCAGGCAGGCCAACTCAAAATTCCTAAGCAGGGAACAAAAAGATTTAAATGTTATGGCATTTTAAAATGATCTGAAAACAAGCATGCTTGTATGTTCTCTGGAAGTACGGAAAATGTATTGGCCATTTGTTGAAGTAAGGTCAAGAAAGGAGTTCTCAAAAAGGGGTGGAATCCAGTGAAGATCCCTATACAACTTGAACCTGGTCAACATGATGTGTCTATTCCTATAACTGTAATGGTATGTAGGAAAGACCTTGGTCAAAGATCCTCTGCCCAGGGAACACTCAGATAAGAGACAGCATAGCCCACAACTGAATAATGGGTAGGGCAAGAGGCTCTAAAGAGACCCTCTCTAGTTGCTTGAATGATAAAGGAGGGGGGAGAATAATTGTACTTTCACACTTGCAAGATTGATGTCAGCCTCACAAGGTAAATCGGTTAGGAATTACAACCAGATGGGCTACTTCTGCTTAATTGTAGTGCTACGTTGACAAATCTTGCAAGACTAAAAGCATAATTCCCCTTACCCCATATCCTTTATTGCCCAAGAAACCAGGGAGTCTCTTTTGAGCTTTTACTCTGGCCACTATCCAGCTGCAAGCTACACTGACTGTTATTTGACAATGTCCCCAGGCAATGTCTCTTGGCTCAGTCTCTAAAAGGTTTCCCCATATACCATTACAATAACAGTGATGAAGTACAATGACAGTGATGTATGTACAGACTCCCTGTCAATTATTTCTTTTAATCCATTAGTCCTCTTGCCCTTGTTTATGTTTGCTCCTCTTGTCTATCACTTCTCTTTTCTACTGAGATTGTGTCATTTTATTGAAAGCTTGGGCAGGGGCTACTTCCTCACACAATATTTTTCTCTAGATTGAAGAGAGCATATTGGAAAATTCCAAAGATTTCTTGATTTGTGCAACATTTATCTGGCTAGGATTCTATAAAGCTAGGGCCAGGAATCTTGTGTCTTCTGCCAAACGTTGAAGGATATCTTGTATTCACATCAGCACAGAATGTGAAGACTTGCCTCTTGTGCAACTACATTTCCACTTGTCCCATTTACAAAAGAGAACAAAGGGCACCAGGGGTGGTTGGAGTACTCACCAAAAAACATACCCAGCTTGTTCCAGAGGTTGATTATCTCCATGATTGACTTCCTATTAACCGAAGCTGCAAAATAAGTTTTAAAATTAGCTCTTTCCTGCATTCTGTTGGAAGTTCTGTCTTTCCAACATCTGGCTGTTGAAAGGCATTCAGAGTTTTTATTTGTGTGTGCATAGGTACCTCCAAGTCAGTGGTGGGATTAAAAACTTTTTTAATACCAGTTCTGTGAGCGTAGCTTGGTGGACATGGCTTGGTGGGCAGGGGAAGCATACTGCAATATCCCCATTCCCTCCCCACCCCACTGACCTGATTTCCAGTTCTGTTCTCCTGTGCAGGGCAACCAAAGGAGACCCAGCCGATCAGCTGGACTCGGGAGGCAGAGAATAGAGGGGGGCGGGGCCATTCAGAGGTGGTATTAAGTGGTTCTTCGAACTACTCAAAATTTCCACTACTGGTTCTCCAGAACTGGTCAGAACCTGCTGAATACCACCGCTTCAAGTTAGTCAAGTTAGTCTTGGCTTCTGGCAACTTCCTGGACAAGTCCTTACATTTTCTTGGCAAGATTTCAGAAGTGGTTTGCTGTTGTTTGATTCCTAGGCCTGAGAGAGAATAACTAGTCCAAGTTCACCCAACTGGCTTTGTGCCCAAGGCAGGACTAGAACTCACATCTCTCAGTTTCTAACCTGGTGCTTCAACCACTACACCAAACGTGGCTCTCCATGTTATTATAGCACATTGACTTCAAATGTGTTTGCGAACAGAAATGTGTTCTGCTCAATTCAGCAGTAATTGCTATGATTCAGTAAAAGTTATTTTTCACTCACATGCTGTGCAATCTAAATAAGACCAACAAAAATTTCCCATATGGATAAGATAAATGCTACTGAAGCTCCCTACAATTTGAGGAACATTTTATTTATTTTTGAGTGTATACTGGAGCGCTACAAAACTCACATCATACATAATCTCATTTTTTTTGTTTAACAAATAGAATAGTTTTGGGCTATTAGAGATGGCTCGTCTCTCTCAAATCGTTTATCAGAAATAACAAAAACAGGGCTAATGATATTTTAATATCTTCTGTAAATGTCCTGTGTATATATTTTAATATAAATATAACCTAAAGAGCCAGTTTGGTCTGGTGATTAAAACACCAGGATAGAAACTGGGAGACTGGAAGTTCTGATCTCGTCTTAGGCATGAAAGCCAACTTTGGGCCAATCACCAGGAGGCTGTGAGTTCTAATTCTGCTTTAGGCATAAAAGCTGGCTGGGTGACCTTAGCACTAGCAATGGCACTAGCACTTAGATGTATAAGCAATAGCACTTAGACTTAGTGCTTTACAGCCCGCTCTAAGCAGTTTTACAGAGTCAGCCTATTGCCCCCAACAATCTGGGTCCTCATTTTACCCACCACGGAAGGATGGAAGGCTGAATCAATCTTGAGCCTGGTGGGATTTGAACTGCAAAATTGCAGGCAGCCAATAGTCAGAAGTAGCCTGTAGTACTGCACTCTGATCACTGTGCCACTGAGGCTCCTCGCTCAACCCAGTTTGGCCAGTCCCTCACTCATTTTCTCAGGGTTGTTGTTGGGAAAATAGGAGGAGGAAGCAGTATTAGGTATGTTTACTGGTCTGAGTTGTTAAAGGCAGGGTAAGAGCCATAGTGGCTCAGTGATTAGAGTACAGTGCTGCAGGCTCCTTCTGCTGACTGCCAGTTGCCTGCAATTTGACAGTTCGATTCCCACCAGGCTCAACGTTGACTCAGCTTTCCAGCCTTCCAAGGTGGGTAAAATGTTGGGGGCAGTGAGCTAACTCTGTAAAACCTCTTAGAGAGGGCTGTAAATCAATGTAAAGCGGTATATAAGTCTACAGGTGAAACTCGAAAAATTAGAATATCATGCAAAAGTTCATTTATTTCAGTAATGCAACTTAAAAGGTGAAACTAATATATGAGATAGACTCATTACATGCAAAGCAAGATAGTTCAAGCCATGATTTGTTATAATTGTGATGATTATGGCTTACAGCTCATGAAACCCCAAATCCACAATCGCAGAAAATTAGAATATTACATGCAATCAATAAAACAAGGATTGTACATAGAACAATATCGGACCTCTGAAAAGTATAAACATGCATATGTACTCAGTACTTGGTCTGGGCCCCTTTTGCAGCAGTTACTGCCTCAATGCGGTGTGGCATGGAAGCTATCAACTGTGGCACTGCTAAGGTGTTAAGGAAGACCAGGATGCTTCAATAGCGGCCTTCAGCTCTTCTGCATTGCTCAGTCTCATGTCCGTCATCTTTCTCTTAGCAATGCCTCATAGATTCTCTATGGGGTTCGGGTCAGGTGAATTTGCTGGCGAATCAAGCACAGTAATCCCACGGTCACTGAACCAGGTTTTGGTACTTTTGGCAGTGTGGGCAGGTGCTAAGTACTGCTGGAAAATGAAGTCAGCATCCCCATAAAGCTCGTCTGTGGAAGGAAGCATGAAGTGCTCCAAAATCTCCTGGTAGTCGGCTGCATTGACCCTGGACTTAATGAAGCACAGTGGACTAACACCAGCAGATGACATCACTCTCCAAATCAACACAGACTGTGGAAACTTCACACTGAACTTCAAGCATCTTGCAGTGTGTGCCTCTCCATTCTTCCTCCAGACTCTGGGTCCTTGGTTGCCAAATGAGATGCAAAAGTTGCTCTCATCAGAAAAGAGGACTTTGGATCATTGAGCAACAAACCAGTTCTGCTTTTCTTTAGCCCAGGTAAGACATTTTGTTGTTTGATGTTGTTTGTTGTTCAGGAGCGGCTTGACAAGAGGAATACAACATTTGAAGCCCATGTCCAGTATCTGTCTGTGTGTGGTGGCTCTTGATGCACTGACTCCAGCCTCAGTCCACTCCTTGTGAAAGTCCCCAACACTTTTGAATGGCCTTTTCCTGACAATCCTCTCCAGCTGCGGTCATCCTGGCTGCTTGTGCACCTTTTTCTTCCACACGTTTCCCTTCCACACAAGTTTCTATTAATGTGCTTTGATACAGCACTTTGGGAACATCCAATTTCTTTTGCAATTACCTTTTGAGGCTTTCCCTCCTTATGGAGGGTGTCAATGATGGTTTTCTGCACAACTGTCAGGTCAGCAGTCTTTCCCATGATTGTGATTCCTACTGAACCAGACTGAGAGACCATTTAAAGGCTCAGGAACCCTTTGCAGGTGTTATGGCTTAATTAGCTGATTAGAGTGGGACACTTTGAGCCTAGAATATTGAACCTTTTCACAATATTCTAATTTTCTGAGATGGTGGATTTGGGGTTTTCGTGAGCTGTAAGCCATACTCATCTCAATTATGACAAATCACATTTGAACTATCCTGCTTTGCATGTAATGAGTCTATCTCATATATTAGGTTCACCTTTTAAGTTGGATTACTGAAATAAATGAACTTTTCCACGATAGTCGAATTTTTTGAGTTTCACCTGTAAGTGCTATTGCTATATTAATAAAATATTAAAGGCAGGATATAAATAAAATAGCTTGTTCTAAATTATTTTTTTTTCTATTCTTTTATTTTTTATTTTTAAATTTTTATTGGTTTTTAAAACAAACATAAACAAACAAAACATAAAAACATCAAATCATCTTCCATGTACGTACATACAGTGTGCCGGTTGGTTTACAGATTGTTTTGTGCTTCCATTTCGTAGTCTTCAATTACAATTACATTGTATATAATCTCGTATTTTCAATCAAATATTAAATACATTAATATCATTATTAATCAATCATTTGACTATACTTTTATTCATTCATGCTTTATGAAATAATCATATTTTACTTAATTTGTTTTATGACAGTTCATATTATCATCCCAAATCTATCCTAGAATCATTTTGTAGATATAATAAGAAAAGAATACATCTTTATATATTTAGTGTTTTCTAAAAGTCTTCATATTTCATTACTATATTTTATTGTCTAACCATTGATAGAATAGATCCCAAATTTTATAAAATTGTTTATCATCTTGTTCTCTAATTTCAAATGTCAATCTACTCATTTCAGCACATTCCAATATTTTCTTAATGATTTCCTCCTGTGATGGTGTTTTCTCATTTTTCCAGTTTTTAGCAAATACAATCCTAGCCGCTGTTAATACATTTACAATCAGGTATTTCAAGTCTTTACTATATATTTCAGGTAAAATTCCCAATAAAAATATTTCTGGTTTCAAATCTATATGCTTTTTCGTCGTTTTTTCCAACCACATGTGGATTTTAGTCCAGTATTTTTTAGCATCCTCAAAGTCCACCACAGTTTTAAATTATTTTTGAGTGAATTTTAACTGTAACAGATATGTGGGATACAAGTGTTGTGAGCAAATAAAGAAATAGTAAAGGGAACAGGCTGTTTATTTTATTTATTAATGGGGGGGGGGGTCAAGGATCAGAAGACCACAGCTAAGAGCAATGCCTGAATAAGGGGAGGAGCCAGAAAAGTTGAGATGGTGACCACAACTGAACAACTGAAGCCTAGTTCATTTTTTTTAGGTGTGTTGCGCAGGTTGGGCGGCCAATAAACTTAAATAAATAAGAAATAAATACATGTTAAAGGGGGAGGGGTAGCCACCATCATGGCTTCTCTCCCCCTTCCTTCCTCCCCCCACAAACCCTCACTGCAGATGGTTCTGCTGGGCAGAATTTCAGTATATTGAAATTAGGGTCCCACAGCTGTTTTTAAAAAATGAGCCCATTTTCATCCATAATTGAAGAGCTAAAATAGGAAAGAAGGAAATTGTGTGATTTCAAATGCCTTTGGGCTCATAATTAAGGCTCTGCCAAAAGGAATTTTTCCCCTTGCTAGTCAGAATACTGTGCTTTAAGAGGAAGCGAGAAGGAAAGAAAAAAGAAATTTAACCAGCAAATCTTTCCCAGTCATCCTACCTTGAAATTAAGCAAGATAGGCACTTGCTGAATTCCTGCCTGTTCATATAACCGTTACCCTCTTTTTGTGTTGGTGAGCGAAAATGACAACCCAGAATTATCAGATGCACATCTTGGGTTTTAATGTTGTGTTATTAAATAAAGAACAGGATGGATTACATACCCTGCAAGTATGACTCCCGACTAGCTTGGCCTTGCTACTGACTATCCCATATCTCACAATGGACAAAAGCTACCCATCTATCCGAACTAGCCATCAATACACTAATTAACAACCCAAAGCTCCACACAACCAGGAGCCACATAAACACAATGCATAGAACAGCTGGTGGACATATTCTGGAGAAAAAGAAGTTTCCTGATGATGGACTTCAGCAAAGTCTGAAAGCTTGGAAGAATAAACCTGGTGGTCCTGGTGACTGACTCAGATTGGCTCTTGCAACATTTGCCTTCATTCACGAAAACTATAGTTTCTGAAATTCCTGAGCATGGTTTAGTAAAAGATAATACAAACTTTCTTACCTTCTGTTCCATTGACTTTTGTGCCTAGAAGACAATGGTCCTACTGTAATTCTGAGCTTCCTTCCTTTTACTTCTCTTGATATAGGAATTAATAGCAACTCCCAGAATACTCTCTGGGGAAGAGTTAAATAAGATTCGGACATAAATATATCAACCAACCCTTGAGAGTCAATATTCTTAGGCTGTGGATATGATTCTGGTTGTGAAATGTTTGACCAGTGGGACACCAGTGGTGACTAATAGGAAAACACAATAGCCTGTTCAGATTAGCCTTTCACTTCGCCAGAATTTACAACCCATCATGGCTAATCCTTGAAGAGAGTGTTGCAACTGAAGAGAGGTTATGTATGAATTTGGCAAACCCAGTGTAATGATCACGCTGCCAACAATTTTTTGGCATTTGTAAAGCTAAGAGCTACATCTCAACCTCTTAATTTTCATTCTAGCAGAACAAACTTTCCTGTGGGGTAGATGCCAAGTTCCACAGAGGCACAATAGCCAATTTTGTGTATCTGTGTAAAAGGAGCTTCAGGATTTCCATGGACTATGCCCAGTTGAGGACTCCTTAAGCCAACATTGGTCATTACTACTAACCAACAGCCAACATTTGTTTATCATTGTTTGTAAGAGGGAAACAGGTGGAAGAAACAGGTGGAAGAAACAGTGACTAACAAGTTACTGGTGACAAAAAAGGTGAGAAGAATTATGAAAATAAAAGAGAGTTTATGAACAAATACAAAAAGTGTTGGGATTCTTACCACCAAATCACCTAGAATGATGGGGAGATGATGACCCATGGTCTACATGCGATTTTGGAATTATCAAATCTTTATTATGTTCACTTGTTTGATAGATGTCTGTCTCACCTTTCCTTTGGGATCTCAAAGCTGCATATATATAACACTCCTTCAATTTTTCTTCCCCAAAGCCATTGATTTTTCACAGAAAAGTATCATATATAATGATATAAACTTTATTGGGGTGAAGGCATTCTTGGAGGGCAGAGATCTTTATGATTTGGATATCTTTTTAAAAAGTTTTTAAAAAAACATGGTTTAGGCACCAGTGTCCTGCTTAAAGTGGTGTTAATGCCCATGCATTTTTATAAAAAAAAAATCCAATTCTTAAATCCTGAAAGTTCGTCTGTGACTGTTGCAGTCTGATCCTGTCAATTTTGAAGTTTAAGAGGAGTGTGATTAGCAGAAATCAGATGATAGGAAGGGGGCTGCAGAAAAGAAATCCCGAAAGTGAAATGTAAGGTTATTATGAAAATGCATTCTTAAGAATACATCTGATGAAGTTGGAAAGTATTTGACAACAGTCTCAAAAAAACAAAAAAACCTCATTGGAGGTGAAGATTCATACAATTTTATGGTAGTTTTTCATTTGAAATTAAAACACATTTGAACAGTGCAGCTCCAATGAAACATTTATAGAAATCTCTAGGGAAATTAAATTGCTTTCAGCTAGTGGAAAGCATATTTGCATATAGTATGGTAGTTCTCAAATTGCTTGAGCCATTTGCCCCTTTTCCTGGTCTTGTATAATGTCATCACTTCCAAACCTACACCCTTTTCTCAGACGTCGTTGTTTTACACATGTGTCTCAGTAGTGGCTGAGTCCACAACTGGATCCTTGACTCAGATTCAATATTTGGACTGATTCCAAGACCTTCCATCTACATCCCAGGTTTATAGCTTAACATCACCAGTTTATGTAATAAATCACAGCTTAGGACACTGGGTGAATCCAGCTGTAAATTCTCCATTAATCCATCTGGGTTCATTCTGCTAAATTGCTGATGCTTGCAAGAAAGCTTCACAAAGGCCTCTGAGCTTAGAGCTGCATTAGAAAAAGTAAATGTGTAAAAAGTTCTGCAAAAGAGGGGAAAAGGCAGCAGAGATGCCATTCTATAACTGGCAACACAGAATCTTGTTATCTGTGGTGATCAGCCACAAAATATTCAAGTCAGTAAGTCAAGTGCTTGGCCTTTAAATAATGCCATTAACTTTTGTCTGTGTACTCCCTGTGACTTTGCTTCATGGGATCCCATCCCTGCAAAAATTAAAATAAACAAGACGTGCTTTAGCAGAACTATGCAGAAGAATCAATCTCACCAAGTTCACCAGCTGTCATATCAAATGGAAGACAAGAAGCCCAGGAAACACAATTTCTGACTTGTTTTTTTCCCCAACAACTGTTTTTAAGTGTCACGCTAGCCGAGTTCATCCACATTGTTTGAACCCAGCTGTTGGGGAATTATGCAAGAAACCATGGCTGAACTTGATCATTTTTTCTTTCCAGGTCAGTTTTGGTCACCTAAGAATTTAAAGTGGGACAAAATCAATAAAGCTAGCTGTTTTCCATCCTGACCTTCTGATCCGGCCTCTCAATGTTTCTGTTGAAGATCTTTTCCAAAGCTTTATCTACCCTGAGAAGGAAGCAGATTTATTCGGGAAACTGCCTGAAGCAGCAGACACAAATATTAACTTGTCTCTCTACCTCATGAATTGTGTAGGCATAAAACTTGAAACCTCACAGCAGCAAATGATTTCTCCAAGAGCCTGGAGATCTCTAATGCCACCTCTAATACTGTATAAGGTGAGAGAAAATGGTCATATAATGCAGAGGTCTCTAAACTTGGCAACTTTAAGGCTTGTGGACTTTAACTTTCAGACTTTCCCAACCAGCCCTCGGAATTCAGGGAGTTGAAATCCACAAGTCTTAAAGTTGCTAAGTTTGGGAACCCCTGATATAACAGACAAACGTTGTATTGGTAGCAGTTGATTTCTGACATTCTATTACATTACATCTAAATATAAAGTTTGTTTCCAAACCAGTTGTATTCCAGAAGATAACATATTGTCTGTTACTTACTTAATTGTGGTTTATTGAAGAAACCACTTCATACCAAAAACATGTTCAACTACAAACAAGGAAAACACATAATGGCTTAAAATATGATATGAACTTACCTAGGGAGTCATGAATAAGTAAACAGAAGAGGAACTGAAGAAACATTTTCCTTCATCCCTGGTAGAAGCGTCATCATCAGCCATTCCTTCGGGTCTGTTCCTGGGCCATTCAGTGGGACAGTGATCTCCATGACCCTCTGTCTTGTTCCACTTCCTTTAGATCCGCCATGGTCATCTCAGGGTCATCCTTTATAGTGTCCAGTGAATGGGTATGGGCAACCCCTTCTCTTTTTTCCTCTGATCACTCCCAATGGAAACAGATGCTGAGATTTCTTCCAGCTCATCTTAGTCACATTTTAAGAGCTCCATGTCGGCCAAGAAGATCAGAATCTCCATGCCTACAAAACCAAACTAAAAGATGAATGTGTATTGTTTAATTAACATGAACGCATATGAACACACCATCACTTTTGGGGTCTGCTGTGGAAGCCAGTTCCTGCCCCCTTGATCTATTAACTCTGTGTTTTTCACAATTTTTCCTCTGCAGGCATCAAAAATGCTCAATTTTTAGAAATACCATTTTTAAGCATGAAATTCCACCCTGAATCTCATCTCAGCATCCATTTTGGCATTCAGGTTAAAAAAAATTGGCTTCAAATCACCAAATTTGTTTTTATCCCAAATGGAAAAACGGATACTGGGATGTGATTCAGGGTGGAATTTCATATTCTTAGGGAACACTAAACCAAAGTTATGCAAGTCCAAATGTATGAACATAATTATTCTGTTTATAATTATTACATTACATCTGTTGCCTGCCCGTTACATTGTGGAAAGGGACATTTTTTAAAATTTGATAAAACGGCAGACTGGTTTAGTTAGTATGTGGTGTGCTTTGAAAAAAATCTAGTTTTCAGACCTTTCCCACCATGGAACCATCTGGATTCATTGGAACGACAGCTCCCAGAACCCTTGGACACTGGATCCACTGGATGGGGATTCTGGAGGCTATTTCACATCCTGTTGGGGAAGGTAAAAGGGAATTTGGCCCAAAGAAAGACAGAGCTAATGGATAATAGAAATGAAACTGAAGAGAAAAAAGGAATTAGCAAAAAGATAATTACAGACTTTCCTCACTAAATATGCATTCATTAGTTAGAAATGTGTGGTTCTCCAGCTGTTGCTAACTAGTAATAGCTCCAGCTCAAATGGCCAACAAAGACAAAAGCTGAAAAATTTAGTTCTAAAACATCTGAATTTCTACCTCCATTTTAGATGAACAAAAATTAATTTTTTCCCCCTGAACCAAGCAGCAGACTTAACATGCATTTTCCCCAGATGGTGGGGAAAAGTCAGCAAACTGGCTGGAGCCCTGTTGCTCTATGATAAACAATTTGGTTTGGACATTGGAGGGTAACCAAAAAGCACCCCAAGATACAATCCAAGATGGTCTCTTACCTCCAGTTTTCACAAGGTTGATCCTGGAGAAAGAAAGAAAAAAAGAAAGAAAGAAAGAAAGGAAGGAAGGAAGGAAGGAAGGAAGGAAGGAAGGAAGGAAGGAAGGAAGGAAGGAAGGAAGGAAAGAAAGAAAGAAAGAAAGAAAGAAAGAAAGAAAGAAAGAAAGAA